>CAWVPI010000091.1:0-13395 GCA_963931975.1 Cataclysta lemnata
ATGAGTAAATAAACGGAACAGAGTGACAACTCCTCCACTAAAGACACAGTTTTTTTCAGTTTTGTTCCAGTCTCGCCTAGCACCAGTAGACAAGCCGTCACCCTGTTCCGTGCATGTACTCATGTGCTGGTGTCATAATAACGAATAAACAAACCAGGGCTCGTGCTCGGTGCGCGGCGCGCGCGTGCACTGCGCGTGTCCGCGCGCGTGGGCCGGCGAGCGCTGCCAGACGCGCGCCTGCGTCGACGGCGACTGCCGCCACCGCGCCGACAGCGGTGACCACGCTGACAGTGGTGACCCCGCCGACACCGGTGACGGCGCCGACCATACCACTGCCAGAGTCGACGAGCACGACACCGCTGACCACCGCGACAACAACGTCGAACGCGACCACGCGCCCCTCGGTGAGTCACAAACCTATTCCTAGTGTGATTGTTAACAGTAGCCAAAGATCATTTTAAATGCTAGGTACTGCTCCAAAACAGGTATTATTTCGAAGTTCGTTACCTGTCATTTGTGTTTTAGAAGGTACACTTAATTTTGGAAATCTGTACAAACATTAATTGCGGGTTTGGTGAGTCCAGAAAGTTTATTGAAACCGACGGACAACCAAGTAGGTACCTTAAAAAGTGTTAAAAAGTGTGATCTAATATTGATATTTTTATAAAAATAATAGTTATTTGTTGTACGTGAGTGCAAAGTTGTTTTTTAACCGCGTGCTCAATTTTGATGACAAAAATTAGAATCCTAAGCGATAGCGAGGGAATCAAAAGAGCACAAGGTGAAAAATCTTTGCACTCGAGTGCAACACGTAACTTTTCATCCCCCCCAACGAGGAAATTGCAAAATACAAAAAAAAAATACAATCACAACAGTTTCTGTTTTCAGCCATAAACTTTCACAACACCCTCCCATTAACCCAAACACACTCACCACCCACCCAGAAACACCCACAACATTCACACCCGCAATACACACCCATTCACTCAGACACACCCAAAAAACACCCATTCACCCAGAAACACCCACAAAATACCCATTCACCCAGAAACACCCACAAAACACCCATTTACCCAGAAACACCCAAAAAACACCCATTCACCCAGAAACACCCACAAAACACCCATTTACCCAGAAACACCCAAAAAACACCCATTCACCCAGAAACACCCACAAAACACCCATTCACACAGAAACACCCACAAAACACCCATTCACCCTGAAACACCCACAAAACACCCATTCACCCAGAAACACCCACGAATATCGAATCACCCAGACCACCCACAACATCCATTCAGACACCCACAACTTCCACCCAATCACACCCACAATACTCAACCATCCATTCAGAAACACCCACAAAACACCCATTCACCCAGACACACCCACAAAACACCCATTCACCTAGACACACCCACAAAACACCCATTCACCCAGCCACACCTCCAACACCCACTCATCCACCCAGCCACACCCGCAAAATTTATTCAGACACACCTGTAAGTACCTAATAAAAATTACCGTCCCTAATGGAGTTCCGAGACGGTCAATCAGCTTGAGTCAAGCACGTTGATTTTCTGTATGTTTTTGTTCCGTTGCTAGCGTAAACAAATCAAACAAACCTAAAAAGCTTTTAAATGCTTGACTCAAGTATCAAGCAAGCATTGTAGACGATCAAATTGTTTAAAGCAAGATTGACGCCAAGCTGATTGACCGTCACGGAACTCCAAGGTTTATGACGTGAAATGAAAATGCCGCGCGCAAAGCAAATTACAAAAAAGTACACCAAGAAGGTTCCGAGTCTGAGTTTTTAACGAATTAAAATAGGTTGCATGATAATTTCGGCACCATGGAGGTAGAAATAAATAGGTATAATGATGTTTTGAATTCACAAACTCATTGCACACGATGTTCTAAATTCAAGTTTACTTTATCCTCTAGAGGATAAAAACGGCTTTTGCACTCAGATATCGAAGAGCAAAAACGCTTTTTCCGAGATGGTGGGATGAAAATAAAATTTGCAATATCATGACCTCTGATATGCAAAAAGATAGGATTATACCTTCTCATCTATTTACATTTTCCACACAAACCTACATCAATACATTAATAAAGATTATCCACTCTGAAAATTCAATGATGATATGATTTCCTTGCAGCAACTGATCGAACTATTATCGTTATAGCAACTCCTGAAATTAAAGTTACAGCTTTTAGTTCTTCTTCTTCTTCTTTCTCATAAATGAGGGTGTCCTTTTAGTTAACGCAGCATTAAAAAAAGCCGTGTACCGACGTATGCCACATAAATATTTATTTCTAATATAGTTGTACGCGACAGCTTGAGCATTTTTGTTCTGAAATAAATTAATATTTTGTGCCGATTCACTGAGATGTCCACCTCACCGCGATTAAACTAATCATGATCCACGTAGTTGCAACAAAAAAACCTCCATGCTTCACTATGGTCATCATTAGTGAGAAGGAAATTATCCGATGCTATTTTTAAAGCGTTAGTAAAAAACGTTGTTTCCGGAGCCACCGAGCTAGAACAGAATTAATTATAAGTACCTATTCATATATTTGATAGCATCTTTAGTTGCCGTGTGGTGTTCGATTGTTACCCATTTATTCTCCCCCTCTGTTGGTTGAAATTTATGCCAATAGCTGGCACAATATTACATACATACATAAATCACTCCTATATCCCCGAAGGGGTAGGCACAGGGCACAGGCGCACTAAAACACCCACTTTTCACCAATTAAATTAGGTCTCATGTAAAGGTGGCGAGCCTAGTGCCATCTAACGGGCATATAAATCGCAGTTTGTAAGCAGGTGGTATCAGAGGAATGCTGCTGCCCATTACTGTCTTTACCCTTAGTCGCCTTGTACGACACACAAGGGAGGGAGAGGAAAGCGAAATATTGCTATTGATAAACCGGTTGCCACTCCTTCGGGGATAGCCAGATGTGATTTATGTATGTACCTATTTGAATGCTTAAAGAAGTTACTTTCAAATTTTGATGAATGAAAGTCGAAATTTTAGCGGTCGGCCAATTTTACATTACGTATCGCGATCTATCGAAATAAATATGGATTCGCTAACGAAGCCTTCGTTGCATATTCTAATATGGTACCAATTAATGTTCCGAGAATTTGCGCAATTTGACTGTGTGAACTTTAGTTATCCTCATTGGAGTAGTTTTGAGAACTGTTATCTGCCAAGGTGCCATAAAATGTGAGGATAAGTTCTGAGAGGCTGCGCGAATGACGTCACTAAGGCATGTTTGTCAATGTAAAATAGTTTGCGTCGGTAGGTGTTAGTTAGGGGCGAGATTACATAGACTGCTGTTATGCATGCCAGGTCATATTTTATACTAATTCTGTGAAAGGCTTGAATAGATTGCCATATATATTACAAAGGCAGTATAAACGTCTATAGTGGTTCCTGGTTCGTCCATCGGAATTAAGATCCAGAGGTCCGATCCCCAGGGGTGTACAAATTTGAACTCGGTTCGGTTGGTGGCAGAATTTTTTTCAAGTCCGCCTGGCTAGCTACCACCATCAATTTGTGATCGACAATTTGTGATAAGATAGCCAGCCCTTATGTGATTAAAGGTGAGATGAAGGCAGAAAGCTTCCCTGTCGAGCATAAAAAAGTGCATTCACGTCTACTTGCACTAACACACGCTTCATCCTCTATAATAATAATAATAATAAAAACTTTATTGCCAAAACACTTAAACACTAGTACATTTCTTGTGAGATCCACACTAGGCAAGCCTGTATCGTAGGTCTCAATACGAATTCCAAAAAATAAAAAAGACGGCTCTTATCTAACTACTAACATATTCAAGCTGAAATTTAATTGGTTTAATTTGTTTATATATAATAATATATAGGTACATAGACACATAAATATACATAGTAAACATAAATAAATAATAGATACAGATACAAAATAAATAAAATATAGGATAAAATAACTTGCAGGATAAATACAAATTTTTGTAAATTTTATGTCATCACACGATCACAAAGTTACTAAAACTATGACCAAATGGCCAACAAGTTCTCCGTATCCAAGTAACTTAGTGAAGTCAATAAACTGAAGATAAGGTTCTTAGCCTCAAAGACTGAACATGTTTTTATGTCACAGTACTTCAGTATTTTATTGTATACAAATATACCTATAAAAGGCTGAAAATGTTGCGCAAAACGTGTGTTCACATATACAGGAGGCACTTTAAAAGTTCTTTGTCTCAACATATTCCTGTAATCTCTAGAGTTTAGTACACTTCTGTGGGTTAGAAGTAATACTCTAGAGATAAATAACTGGCGCACAGTGAGAACTGTTGTCTCCCTGTATACAGAAGAAGTGGCGTATCTAAACGGTTTTTTTAACATAGTTTTTAAGACTGATCTCTGAGCTCTCTCGACTTGTATCATATCTGTTTTATGCGAACCACCCCAGACTGCAATACAATAATTCAAAAGTGACTGGCACAGTGCGTAATAAATAGTTTTTAGAGTGTCAAAAGAAGCGACCTCACGCAATTGTCTCATAATATTAATAATTTTACGTACCCTACCTGATAAACTGCTAATATGTTCTTTAAAATTTAAATTTTGATCAAGAATAACCCCAAGATTACAGTATATTTAGGAAAAGTCACATAATACACGAGGATCTCGCTAGCGCAGTGGCATAGCGCGCTTGGCCTGCGATTGCGTACACTAAGCAAGTTCGCTAAGGCCGGTCATAGGATGGGTGACCAAAATTTACTATCTCGAGTTCCTCCGTGCATCGGATGGCACGTAAGCCGGTGGTCCCGGCTGTATCTGCAGTCGTTAATACCCACCAACCCGCAATGGGCCAGCGTGGTGGGTTATGGCCCGCACTCCCTATATTCTTCCATCCATAGGGGAGGCCCGTGCCCAGCAGTGGGAACATTAAAGGGCTGGTGATGATGATGATGACATAATACATATAACTGACCTGGGGGCCTACCGCCTAACTCGATTGCTAAAGAAAAAGCTATAGTTTATGACGTCATGCTGTCATTTCGCACCAAATGTACCTAAACTATTAGCTATAGCTTTGAACGAATGATCACCGAATGATTTTGTATGAATTTGGCACAAAATCCGTGCCGCCTAAAAAATCAGGATGGCTGCTATAGCCGAAAGCAGTGCATTGCAATATTGCTATCATCGGCAATTGAGTTAGGCGGTAGGCCCCCTGCCTATGTTATATTTACTATTATCAATACCAGTACGCTCGAAACCTGTTCCAAAGAACTAATTATAATATCAAAAGTAAATGCGCTTACGCATTTTTTATCCGTTTGCTGTGTACAACATACAGACAGCAATTTTAATAAAGAGTTTTTGTGCGAAATCTTTTATAAATCGCGCAATGAAAATTAATATTTGAGAAACATTGCTCAATTTAAAAAATAATTCTAATTTTTCAATTTAAATAAATCTCACTGGATTTACCTAAGTCAAAATAAGATATTGTCCTAATTTTCAGATATGTCACTAATAGTCACTATAGCTATTAGTACCTACCTATAGATAGAGTATACTATTTATACGTATTAGTTAAGTAGACATGATAAGCATCGTGAGATATTTTAATAAGGAAAAATATAAAATGTAACCTTGCACTGTTGCCTTGAAGATTGTGCTGTGGAGCACTGTCCTAAACTCGTTTTACACTTATTGACGTTTTTGAAATACCCACTGCAAGAGGTGTTCTAGACGTGAAGGAAGGAAAACGTCATCTCTTATGGGTGCGACGCCTCGCTGCGTAAAACCCGAAGATCTTGACTAGTTTACAGCATTGCATTAGCATATTTAAAACAAAAACGCCGTAACTCAAAAACTATTTGGAAACTAACTGTATTCTAAATTTATGTTTGCTTACTTTCGCAGGAAAATAATTAGTTGCGTTTTCAAATTTTGGCTGCCGTAGAGATGGCTGACCGTAAACCCAACCAACAGCCTCATCTCTGCTGATGCGGGTGTCGAATATCGCGACTAAAGCGATGAGTAATGGACTCCACGTTCCTTATAGTACATCTACTATTACTTGGAACCTTTCATAATTGGCGAATTGTGGGATGTTTACCCCCTTCGCGAAAAATAGGCGTGTTTGCCCTATGCATGTACAAAAGACATTCTATGCTAAACGCAAGACATGTTTGTATGTAATTATCAAGTGACGAAATTAATCAAGGGGACTCCCCGCGGGGAAATACGCGCGTCGCTTCCGTTTTCACTGAGCATTTTTTCTTTTTTGTATTTTCCTCTCGAATGAGGTTAATAGTTTCATTTGAATGATTTCGAAACTGATTTGGAAAGAATATTAACGGATTTTGTGTTTTATGAGTTTACAATAAGTTTTCCTTTAAAAAAAACTGCAATCGCTGTTAAGCAACCGGTCTCAAACATCTAATAATGCTTAGTCATCATCACCCGCCTTTAATGTTCACACTGTTGGGGCATATGCCTTCCCAATGGATATAGAGAGGATGGGCCCTAAGGCCCTAACCCACCACTTTTTTAATTTTCTGTAGTGCTTAATCAATACATTTATTGTTTAGATTTTGGTGGTTAGAAAAAGAATTTCGAAAAATTATGGTCTTGAGGCGGGAATCGAACCCGCGTCCGCTGCTATCCGGGCAGCGGAAATTTTTCGAAATTCTTTTTCTAACCACCAAAATCTTTCTACTAATTTTTCTAACATTTATATAATGTTAAAATTAAAATAGAATAGTTTATAAAGCAAACCCAAGCTTAACCGAACGCACGGTATTTGTAAAAATATCTGCTTTGGAATGTTTGAAATTTATTTCTACATTGCGAGGGTACCCGTTGGCTTACAACGTGAAGTGTAAAGGCTAGAAGAATTTCGGCAAGTTAATTGGTGTCTTGGGTGGCCGAGCGGTCAGGCACCTGCCCGGATAGCAGCGGACGCGGGTTTGATTCCCGCCTCAAGACCATAATTTTTCGAAATTCTTTTTCTAACCACCAAAATCTTTCTACTAATTTTTCTAACATTTATATAATGTTAAAATTAAAATCGAATAATTTATTGTTTAGTTGAATCTTTGTTAGTCACTCCAGGGTTACAACGTGACATAGTTAGTATGCAGACGTTAATTAAAGGTGTCCGCTTACTAGACTAATCACGACTAATATAACGCTACATTGCGCCCGCGCAAACAACGCAAATATTATAAGAGTTACCTGCAGCACCTTGTCCCATTTAACTATTAACACATTTCTTGGCCTTATGTCCTTGGAAATGGTATGACGAGTTATAGCGACACAGTCCTAAGGGGTTTAGACTTAATCATTATTGTTTGTCATAGTAATCGGCTAAGGGAGATTGCCTAGTGTAAAACCAAAGTCCAAAATCACCTTGAGGCCAGAATGGTGGAGGGCAAACCACCAACAACAGCAAACCCAAAGAGGGTCGGTGTCAGATTGTGAAACCTAATCTAAAACCTTGAGAAATTGCAGTACATTGCTAGGTGGATAAGAGGAACGCTGCTGCCCATTACTCATTGCTGTCCCTTACCCTTAGTCGCCTTGTACGACACCCGCGGGAGAGATGGGGGCGGTGACGATGTATTCGGCTCTGCTGTCACCACTTTGCCTAAAGATAAATTAACGATTACTTATAAACGAAGCCAAGAGATCGAGACATTTATCAGATCGCGAGTTATAATAAATGCAAATCAGCTCAGCGGCCGCCCCGGGATCGCCTCAGCCACTTATATATTCAGAAGATTAATCGGCAAAAAATTTAATTGATTATGAAAGTCACATTGGGCAAAAGAGGCGCGCGGCTCAAGGAGACCGCCGGCACACTGTATGTGTTATTTATTTATCTTTCTATTTTTTATATACAGTATTTATTTATACAATCTAAACATACCTACTTACTTAATAAGATAGAATCGAAAGATATAAAGAAGAAATCGTTGAACTAGAGTTACATTTCTAACGTTAGTGGTGTCTTTGCAGCTGTACCTACCTAATAAATCCGTTTACACGCCTATATCCCCGAAAGGGTAGGAAGAGGTGTATTAAACACCCACTTTCCGCTAGTTAAGCTAGGTCCCATGTAATAGCTGGCGCGCCTATTGCCATCTATTGGGCACAAAAATCGTAGTATATATATTGCTAGGTGTTATAAGAGGAATGAGGAATAAGCAAAACAGCTACCATAAATATGCATATATATATACAAAATATAAATCTAGCGAGACGGTGATCGAGGGATCGAAGAAAAAACATTTTCCCTAAGTGTTTTCCGCGTGTGCGGTCGTCATGACAACCGGCGGCCTGGGCCTGCGCCCGCGCACTACCCGCGCCGGCGCGGGGGCGCGCGCATCTCGTCTCGTCTGTGCCCGAGTGTATCTATACTAATATTATAAAGCTGAACAGTTTGTTTGGTTGGTTGGTTAGTTAAACGCGCTTATCTCAGGAACTACTGGTTCAAATTGAAAAATATTTTTGTGTTGGATAGTAGAAGCCGCGGGCAACCACTAGTATTTAATAATGTTAACGTGACATAAACAATGATCGCATTGTTTACTGAAAACAACAAAATAACAATATTGTGATGTGTGTGTAGAAGCTGTGTTTACTTGAGAGTAGCACCTGGATAAATAAGTGTGGGTGGTGTAGTAAGATTAACACTGAGTGTAACGCTTCAGCTAATAAATGGCAATGGGCGCCCGCCGCAGACGCAACATTTATTACCGTGAGTTCATTTTTTTTTAATGCCGTGTGGTGACGGCAGAGTAGAATACAATTGTCACCACACAAATTCTCTCCCGTGGGTGTCGTACAAGGCGACTAAGGATAAATCAATGATGAAAAATGGGCAGCAGCGTTCCTCTTATACCACCTAGCAATAGCAATGTACTGCGACTTTTGTGCCCGATAAATGGCAATAGGCTCGCCACCTATTACATGGGACCTAACATTATTGGCGAAACGTGGGTGCTAGTTCACCTCTGCCTACCCCTTTGGGGTAGATTTATGTATGTATGTATGTTAATTATTTGTTACATTTCGCTTGACCCGTGTTTGTTTGTATGGAACTGATAACTTGGCCTATCATTAGAATTAATAGAACGATTCTACTATAAAACCCTAATCCGAAAAAACTCAACGAATATTCATAATCATGCTGGTCCCCGGAAAGATTAGCATTTCGCAAGTAGCCGACTTAAGTAGCTAGATCATATTCAGGACCTGTCCTGTCGTGTGTATAGGGCGAGCCTTTTGTCATTCACCGGACCTGTAACTTAACGAGAAATTCCATTTCCATTCCAATTCTTACGGCCAAATGTCTGCTTTCTTCCTCCACCACTCTCCATCGGTAATTAAGTATTGTTAGGATGTAGAGTAGGTACGTCGCATCATCAGCGAAAAGATCTTCTTCCTGTATTTCGTCGGACCGTGTATATATCCAGAGTGCTGCCTGAAACTTTATCATCGTGATTCAGGTCTTGATAACCCTTGTTCTGCCTTATCACGATAGCCATTAGGTCTAGTATTGATTTGACTCCGTTGTTAATCGTCAGCCGTCGCATTGCGCTGATCAAACATTTCTCGGTTACTCGATGCTTTTTTTTATATTGCACATGAAGCAGCCACTAAATCCTATATTATTCAATTTTGATGTATAGTCCTATTTACAAGTTCGCCTTAGGAGTCTTTAACATTGCCTATAATCGATACTAGCTTATACCCGCGGCTTGGTCTAGCGTTACCTACATACATACATAATTAACGCCTATATCCCCGAAGGGGTAGGCAGAGGTGAACTAGCAGCCACGTTTCGCCAATTATGTTAGGTCCCATTTAATAGGTGGCGAGCCTATTGCCATTTGTCGGGCACAAAAGTCACAGTACCTTGCTAGGTAGTATAAGAGGAACGCTGCCCATTCCTCATCACTGATTTATCCTTAGTCGCCTTGTACGACACCCACGGGAGGGATTTGGAGTGGTGACAATTGTATTCTACTCTGCCGTCACCACACGGCTAACGTTAGCTAGCGTTGACGTCTTTAAATAACTGTCAGGAACAATCATCCGGCATCGGTATCACAACACAGAGCCAGTGAAAACAAATAAATTGAATGTAAATATAAAACTTGACAGTGCTACGCTAAAAGATCCACAGACACCTTATTTAAATTTAATTGTAAAACCGCAATGAGTAATGGTAGTAACACATTTTTAAAACACGACGCGACCCGATGTGACTCGACGCGTGTTGAGTAGAATCAAATGTATTGGTTTTCTATGACCAAAATCATACTATGGACATCCGAGGCGACGCCGGATTGTGCGGTGTCTATACGTCGAGTGCGACTCAATAATATGTCGGGGTCATAATTTAAATTGACCGGCACCTTCCAGTTATGATAGTTGACGGCCGCCTTGTCGAATGCTCAGATAGCTGGGTATTGGCCAAGAGGTTCCGGGTTCGAATCCTGGTAGGGGCAAACTTTGTGATGACCACAAATGTTTGTTTCCGAGTCATGGTTGTGTAGTTTATTTTCAACATTTAGTTTGTTTCCGAGTCATGGTTGTGTAGTTTATTTTCAACATTTAGTTTGTTTCCGAGTCATGGTTGTGTAGTTTATTTTCAACATTTATATACATAATTATATTAAAAATATGTCCGTCATCTAGTATTCATAACACAATTGCTTACCTACCTACTTTGGGCTAGATGATAGGTGTGAGTGTAAAAATATTTATTTATTTATTATTATATTGACGTCTGACGTCATAGGTTGCTGCAATGTTGACCGCGACATTGCGACCGGTGGCCGGGGATGTGGTGCACGAGTGGTCGCATGCATTCTGCGCGCGCATCCACTCACTCGTATGCAGACCACTTTCACTTTCCACATGTCAATATAAAGGTCGCCGTGGCGCCATCGCCAGTTCAAGGAGGTCCGCTCTCGCGCAGGTCACGGCGAAATTAAACCCATGGTGGAATTTCCCATTATATTTAAATAATAACCAAGATTGCCAAACTGAAAGCTCCAGTGTGCAGACCGCCAGTGTCCAGTGTCTTACTGCCGCACTCATAGACGTCAATAAATTAACGTTAATGAGTACATAATGTCAAAAAATGACATGACAATGGTCTAGATTTGAATGAATGTTTTGACATTAAGTACTCATTAAAGTTAATTGACGTCTCTGAGTGCGGTAGTTAGCGCAAGTTACCTGGGCTTTTACTATAATTATAATTTACATTTTCATCGATAAGGCCATGACGTATGCACAGTTAACAGTTTTGTAAAATACATATTAATTTAAAATGTCCAAATAATATGGCAACAGTGTGGGAAATTGACGATTCTTCCTTATTAATAATAATAATTTCTTAATCAGCCAAATTGTGAGTATCTGCATTAGATATGGATACAAGCAGGTGTGCAGCGCATGCCTTTCCTTTCACGTTACTCCCTTAGCTATGTAAATCCAGCTTTGAGTCAACCTGCTGATTGTTATCTTATATTATTTCGATGTCAACCGCTGATGTTAATTTACATTGATTCCAAATCACGGTCAGAAACATGAATTAGCGACTTGTATCTCGTCCCTTGCGTAACATTTCGAAACCGGTCGGTGTTTGTAGGTGATTATAACTGATGGTGGCGTCATTTAATGGCCGACTTGTAATTCGTGGTGAACCGAAGGGCCAACCACCCGTATTTGAACTAGGTCAGTTTTCTGGAAGACTACCCGTGTCAGTTTGGAAACAGCAATGAGTAATGGGCAACAGCACCAGCGTTCCTCCTCTTATACCTACCTACCTGGCAATGTACTGCGATTTACGAGCCCGATAGATGGCAATAGGCTCGCCACTATTACATGGGATTTAACATAATTGGCGAAACGTGGGATTCGATCCTTCGGGAATAAATTAGCGACTTTTTTCGTATGTTAGCTACCTATAAATTGGGCTAGTCGTCCGTCAAGTAAATATCTGTCTGTCTGTAGTATTTTTTGCTGTGAAGCCGAACGATCGTGTCAATAGAAGCCGCCAATTAAACCACAAAGGCCAAGGCCGCATTGCACTGCAATCACGTATCCTATTAACAATAATATTCGTATAAAAACCAGTCGAGTTGCGGCACACTAAAATACTAATTGCTGTACTATCTAGACACAGCGGAGGGACACTTATCTATCATCTAAGACTAGTCTTCTATGTCTTCTTCTTGCATGTGTTATCATGGGTAGGTTTCGGCTTGATACCCCATGTACCCAACAGGTTACATAGCGTATATGGGCGGCTATTGGTGGATACGGTGTGATGACGGCAGAGCGTATTAGCCGCTATACCATTACCATCCCATCATTTTCCAGCAGTTGCCTTCTTCACTGCCACTTCTTTAACCCTCGAATACAGAAACGCTACTCAAAATGTGAGCACTGCTTATAAAGTTAAGTGGACAATACGAGTCAGAATTTGTTAGCAATTGACAAGGTAAATCTACCCGATCAATAAGTACAAATAGGATAACCTACACACATCTACCTCACTATTCGATAATTTAATACAACAATATACCACAGTTCAAAAAGCCTTGAAAACATTTTATGTTAGGTACAAACTTGTCATTTTATAATTATTCGACACTTGTTATGTCTGTTTTGTTTTAAGAAGCGAAATGATATGTGCAAAACTGGATTAAGTTAGGTGTACAAGTCCGTAAGATATTAATTGTTAAATAAAAGACTGGATCGTACGTAAAAGAATTGGATAATTATAATTCACATCATCGTTAAATTCTCGTAGGATGACATCAACAAAA
This sequence comes from Cataclysta lemnata, assembly GCA_963931975.1. NCBI lineage: Eukaryota > Metazoa > Arthropoda > Insecta > Lepidoptera > Crambidae > Cataclysta > Cataclysta lemnata. The sequence continues at coordinate 12,874 of CAWVPI010000091.1, forward strand.
AACCGTTGCTAGGCAACACAAATTCATGACATTAATAGTTTCGCTAACTTATGCTCCGATGCGGGAATCTGACCCGTATCATTCGCAATTCATCGTTGTTAATCTGCAAACGATAGGTGAACATATATGTACTAGATTGTCAATACGAGCGGTTACACCAAGGAGAGCTTTTGCAGTGCTTATTTATGCGAATACTGCGTGCGACTTCAAAATGAACCGCCACGGTGGTGTACTTGGTGGTTCGCCCACCAGAGTTAAATCACGAGGTCCGGGTTCGATCCTCTGGTCTGAAAGACCAGTGAAAGTCTTACCACAAACCAACGTTTGTGGTAAGACTTTTTTCATTATCTTATCAAAATCTCTTACTGTGATTATTGTGGTCAGACAATTTGTAGATAGCTAGTCTCTCTGCGGTTGAGGCATTCAGTCAGAAACCTGAATATGGAATCGAGCTCACTCAACATCAGGGCCGGTAGCCAAGTGGCAATCGTTTCATAGCGATAACGTGTCGAAGTTCGTCAC
>CAWVPI010000092.1:0-15561 GCA_963931975.1 Cataclysta lemnata
ATGGTGGCGTTGGATTTCGTTAATCACAGGCCTTTAGCATCCTATGGATGGAAGCATATAGGAAGAATAGACCACAACCTACCATACTGACTCAGTGCAGATTGGTGGGTATTAACATGTGCAGATTCAACCGAGACCAATAATTTAAGATGCCTTCCGAAGCCCAAAGGAACTTGAGTTAATGTAGTATTTTTGGTTGCCTGTCCAATAACCAACCTTAGCGGACATTGCCTAGTTTACGCAATCGTGTTATGATTTACACCAATTTTTGTTGTAGTTCTAACTCAACAATGTTCTATTAATGTTATTGTATGCAACACATTCAATTGTTGGTTCTCCTATACATTACTGTTTAACCCACAAGTCAAACATCAGACTGGACCACAAGAGGAGTGAGCAGAGAGACAGCCTAGACATCAACCAAATGCACAGACAGCAGTTCACAGACAGTTTGTATGCACAAACAACTATTAATTTGGGTACAGACCGCCTTATGACCTTTGACCATCCTGAGGTGACCACTCTGTGGTGACTTTTGCCCAGCGATCTGGATGCATGCGGCATACATGTCCTGCCCAGTCCCATTTGAGCTTCGCGGTTTTAGCTTCTACGTCTGTAATGCAACTTTTTTGAGCGCAGCGTGGTATTTCTGACGCCATCCGTCCTCTTAACACCCATAGTTTATAATTTTTTACAATACAATGATTCAAATCTGCTATATCTGGTCTCACTTTACCTCTCTGCTGCCAGCCTTACAATGCATGCATACATTACAAATTACCACTCGCACAATCATACTGTTCCATATGTTTAGTATTACAATTATTTTATAACTTGAACAATAAAGTCTAACTTTCATTTGAAGGTTGATCAATATGTAAAAAGGTGAATTACCATAATGCTTCAAGTAGTAATACTGGACACAATAGTCAAACAGGAGGTAAATTTCATCAAACCATTTCAAGCACCACTCATACCTCTGTGGATTTTCTGCTGCCAGATACTGTAAGCATACACCCAAATTTGAGTAAAATATAAACAACAATACACATGTCAGACATGTCAAAAGACTAAGTAACAACAAGAACTTCTTATCTCTAAAGGATATGTATAACATTTATTTCATGCCTACAAAACTTACTAAAGTAAAACTCAGGATTTCATTACTTTCAATACAAATGCTTGTAAAAATTTAACCAAGTTAGATAGTATGGTTGTAAAATGATGATAAAAACCTGCAGTACAAAGTTTAAAACAATTTGAACTTATTTTAGTATAGTAATTGTACGAATCTCGCCAGTAAACACTTATTACCTCTATGATTCGCTTGAGAGCAGGTTTAACTGTAGACCCAAGTATATCCTGGGCAGTGACTTGGAATATGGAAGGTTGACCCTGCAAAGTCCGAGTTAAGTGAGCAGCATACACCGCCATTGTAAATGATCCAGGATAGTCGATATGCTGTTTAAAGAAAGTAGGGAACTCAACTTGATTTTAAATTGACTAACACATTATACAATTTCAGTGAAACTTGTGAGTGAATCGGAGGAAGCGGTAAAACTAGTATTATTGTCCTCTATGGGTAAAGGTAAACAAGTCAAAGTCTTCACCTGTCTTCACTGACGTCATGATGACAGTTGACAGCCAATGTCAACATTACATATTTGTTTTTTAATTATAGGGACAACAAAGAAAGCTATGACTAGTTATGACTAGTGTTCGATTCCCGCCTCAAGATCATAATTTTTCGAAATTCTTTTTCTAACCCCAAAATCTTTGTAGCTATGACTAGACTACTAGTAATAAAAAAGGATACAACCCCTTTTTATATAGAATTTGCTTTCTTATTCCCAGCATAATATATTGTACTGACAAACTACTTTAAGTCCCGAGGTGGCGATCAGACACCTGCGGGCCTACCGCCTAACTCTAGTGCTAAAGCAAAAGCTATAGTTTATGGCGTCATGCTGTCACTATCAGCTATAGCTTTTGAACTTGTCACTATCAGCAATAGCTTTTGATTATGTATGAATTTGGCAGAAAATCCGTACCGCCTAAAAATTCAAGATGACTGCTGGCTAAATTGATAGCTGTCAATACTGCAGCCCCCGGGATGTGTACACATCTCTTTCGAGGGAAAGAAAATCTACTCCTCTCGCTCTAACTTCCACTAAATCCCGAGAGAAAACACTGTCAAAAAAAGCTCGGTGCGTCCGTCAACTGTCAATACTCTGCCTCGCACTTTCCTTTGTACCGCTAGCAGCAACGTATATTAATAATATTTCGCTGTTTTAGTTTCATTTAATATGCTAGGTTTTTTAGGAAAAAATAATGCTAGTAGCCCTTTCAAACGCTATTATAAAATACAAGTAATTTTTCTATCACATTTGGCGGGTTCGATTCCCGGTTGAGGTAGGCGATTTAAAAAAAATCTGTGAATGCAGTTCTACTTATTATAAAAATAAAACGATGTCTTCTTTTAGTAAAATATCCTACGTACAATATTTAATATACTTTCCGTGTGTGGCATGGCCGTGGGACGCCCTGTAGAGTTATCATCAGCAATCGAGTTAGGCGGTAGGCCCACTGGTTTGGTCATTAACAGTCAGTCAAAAATGGTTAGGTTTAATTCTGGATATGGCTTATTATGGAGAAAAACACAAATGTATTATCAAAATAATTTATTTCTTAGGTACACTATTTAGTATTGATTTACACGCGTTAGCACCTGCGACCGCAGCGGCGCGCCTAGTCTATGCATAATATGGCTGTGCACAAAGCCAACAACAATATAATATGAGGTATGGATGCAATTCTATATTACTGTAACTGTAGATATGTAGCAAACGAATATACGAAATAATAGTGTGTAACCTGTTAATATTCTCTCATTCAAATCTAGGTCAATCTATTCGAACAAATAGAATACAAATGCATGAAACTGACGTATAACAGAGAAAACAATATGGCGACCATCATGTCAAATGTAAAAGTAACAGTTGTCAACAGTTGACATTTGTTCGATAGAAACGTTGTACCGCTTGCCACTTGCCTTGACTTGCCTGTCGATATGTAAATGTATCGAAAAATGAGTTTGCATAGCTACAATGAATAAATGCACTACTCTATCATGTGCCAAATTAGTATATTTATATCTGTGTAAAAAATAATTGATTTTTTGTGTATACTTTGTCGTTTATTATTAGGTAAAAAGTAGATTCAATAAACTGCCGCAAGATGGCAGTAATTTCAATCATTTCCCAGGAACTGTCGGTTACTCATAAAATAAAAAATACAAAAGCCTTTTTGCCAACTTCGATTGCTTGGCACAGACCGTTAATTGCACTATACCTGCACAATACAAAACGCAACATGCATTTCATCGAAACATTCTCATTATAATAAAACCGTATTAAGTATAGGTACTAGTTGCTTAAAGCTAAGTTTATATAAAATATACGAGAACCTCGTTTTGGTCCTTATAAGTACTTTCGCAGTAAAGTACACCAAGGGTCCTCGTCCTCATCTCATCAAGATCACTCCTTCAGTAGCCTAGCACGTGACGTGGACATAATATCTCTTCACCGCTGGACAGTGTCTTGTGTCGGGATTTAGTGGGAGTTAGAGCGAGAGGAAAACATTTTCTTTTCCCCGAGAAGATTTTGTCCACGTCATTCAGGTTTACCACTACTCGAATTACACGTAACGATATTTAAGTTACCTTCAATTAGTCAATAGTCTGTTCGGATTCAGATATTATGACAAAGTTGAATTCTATTTATTCTTTACATGTTATAAAGCAAAGTCGCTTTCCACATATAAACATTTAATACAACGAAACCAAATTAAGTCCTTTCGAAGCACCAGTACAGTCAGCACCTCAAGTCGATTTCCACTTTAGCCCTGTGTCAAACCAAAGACAGTTTATCAGAGCAGTCGCAATTGCCACAGATTTGTACGAACGATTATTGTAACAGTGTACTAAAGTGTTTATCGACTCATGATGCTGACTGTACGTATTCCATAGACAATTTCTCCCGCCAAATTAGCCAAATGAGTGAAAATTTTTCGTCGACATTTTCACTCATTTGGCTAATTTGATTGTTGTTGCTCTTGTAACAAAATTTAAAATAACAAATAGACGAATTTGTGCAGTAGTTGAGGCCTCAGCCTCGCTTCTTAACCCACTGAATTTGAAGGCACCTTTAATGCACTAAACAGAACCTGTTAGTTTTGTGTTAATGATCATTTCCTTCATGTAAGTGTTTTGGTTTATCTAGTGTTCACTGCTTTTTTATTGTGGCAAGGGAAGTATCCTATACTCTGCCCAGAACCCCCCTACCAACTAATGTATAACATTTATATCATACATGATTTATATATAGTTAACAAGTTTCATAAGACACACATGGTCACAAACTATTACACTATTATCATATTATTTAAGGTCAATTATACATTTTAATAATAATTATAATGTTTACTTTGTTTATATAAAAAATATTTAACTGCATAGATAAAATAACAAATACACTTACTGTTTAAAAGCTGATATTATATCCCATATGTATGAGTAATTACTTACAATAATACAAAAGTACAGCAACAGCAGGTCAGACATACAACTACGCACTTTATGGCAAAGACATTAAGGTAAATAATCGCAGAGCATATAGTTTTGTATAATGTGACGTGTGTTTGAGTGTATACTATGTATAATTTTATAAGTTGCGCTTTGGCCACGACACAAGAACCTAAGTATATAACAGATTCAATATTTTTCATAAAAAGCAGACTAATATTCTAATTTAATTCATTTAAAATAAGTACCTTGGTAAAAATATATTACATAGCAAGTGCGCAGCCGAATTTGCGTTATAATGTATGAAAATGTTACACAAATAATCCTAACTTTACCCCAAGTGGAATTCTAACAATTGAGCAAATCATATACACCTAATCTGCATAATCAATTGCGATGTTTGGCAATCTAGCATTCGTAACTTAGAACTAAACTAAATTTGGTGTTGCCTTTGCTCTGTGGACTAATATAAAATAGATGGCAACACTTTCGCAATATTCTCAAAAAAAATTGCTATATACTAGCAGACAGCAGATCTTCTTTTATATGGGCAGTCACATCAGAGATATTCAATTTTTTATTAATTTAACTTTTTGCAACACCGAATTGCCACATCATATTCCAGAATGTGAATAAATTAATAATATGAAAGTTTCCCTCTCGCTCGTTAAAATTATTACTACTTATATTATTAAATTAACAATTGACATAGAATTTCAAGCTTGGTACAAGCCAAAGAAGGATTAAGTAATGTTCAGACAGCACAATTAGAGGATATAAAAAAAATAGTAAGTACATACAATTTTGCATATTTTGGATTGATTTTTAAACAATTATTTATATGTATTATTATTATTTTAGTTTGATTAAATATAAGTGTTGATGCCAATATAGACATAGGACACATTTACAATCAATGAAGGTAGAATATTAATTTAATATTAGGGAAAGCTTAACATCGATTAGAACAATTATAAAATATAAGTACTCAATTAAATAAGTGGGCAACATAGAATGGACACATTTTTCTTTGAAACACAACGAGAACGAACTGTCAGTCTTCAATGCTGGCCTGGGAGCGAACAAATAACGTAGAATAGGCCAGCCCCGTCTCATCCCATGGGTGTCGTAAAAGTCGACTAAGGCACCTAATGCATAAGGCACATAAGGCACCAATCAAGTCGAATTAGGCACCAATGGTGGAGGACAAACCACCAACAACAGCATACCCAAAGAGGGTTAGTGTCAGGCAAGCGGCCGGCTGTAAAACTTAAACCAAAACTTTAAGCAGTATGGATTGGAATGTTGTCATTCCAATCCCTCTTTCCGTTCAACGGTCTCTCGACATGGTCCGTTCCGTCTCTTTTCTATGAATTCATTCATCACTAGCACCTTAACGGTGTGATGGATGATATGAATCAAAAGGGATGGCTTGATGACGTCTGACCGATATGAATGGAAGAGGAAACATACTGCGCCGACCCCAGATTGACTGGGAACAAGGCAGGCAGAAGAAGAAGACTACGAGAACGAACTGATTTCTGGTCTATAGGAATTCCTACATAGAAGAGAACTATTATGTGATGTGCCCAGTGAGTGGAAAAGTATAATTATATCCGAGTAATAAAAAGTAAACTGAGACTTCAAAGTGAAAATTCATAAATTACATAGGTATATTTCAGTTTCAAAAATATTTTTTGCAGAGTTCTGACCATATTATTATATAAGATATCTCCATACTGCACTAAGGTAGAGGGTATTAATTTAAGCGTAATTTAAATTATGTTGGTGGAAAACAATGGACGTTAGTGCGAAAAAAAAAACCAATTAAGTACGTGATTAATATTAACTTAGGGACTACAATGACACTATGTTGTAGTAAGCACAGACGACACTAGAACTGATATTAAAATAAACTGCATTCCAGTTTAAATTGAACTCTACGTCTAGAACACAAGTTGTTAAATCAAATAATCCAAATTTCATTTCTATAGTAATGGGATACGATTAACACTTTAAAATCAGACATAGGGTACACAGACCATTACTTTTTGCGAAGCAACGTTTAACATTAAGTACCTTTAAATATTTTTACAATTTCTTCCACATGAATATCTTCTTTTCAACCCCAAAGGAGTGAGAGAAGGCGTATCACCCTCATTAATTCACCTGTTTCATGATATACCTAGAACTATAGCTCGTTATATTTATAACCTTTAGTCGCCTCTAACGACACTCTCATTCACAATCATCATTTTTTTTATCACGGAAATAGCTAGTGTGGCCTCGACATTGCTGGCACGTCTCATACTCATCAACCCACGTTTATTCACAAAAACAACCCAAGCGGCACGCTGCCGGACGGGTGACCGCTACTGCGCGCCGTTGTTGTACTGCGGCCGGCCGGCCAGCTCCAGCAGGTAGCGGTCGGGGTGCTCCAGCCAGTCCGCCGCAGACAGCTTCACCTGCGACAGGTTGCCTGTCTTCAAAACCCGTTCTACCCTCATCACGGGTAGTACTCGAAATGTGTTGCAGGTTAGTATTACAGTGAGAAGATCATCAAGTCTGCTACCGTTCAAGCGGATGCATTCAAATGTGTGACATATATTTTGAGGTATGTATATGGGTGTATGGGTTAGATTTCTTTGTCTTCTTTCAAAAAGGGAAAATTCAAACAACAATAATTATACAAAGAAACTTGCGGTTAGAAAAAGTTGGAAAATTATAGTCTCGGTACGGGAATCGAACCCGCGTCCTCTGCAATCAAGCCAGATGCCTATACCACTCGGCCAACCGAGACGACAGTTAATTTGCTGAAATTTCTTTAACCTTTAAACTTCATGTTGTAAGTCAACGGACACGGTTATACAGGGTGGAAAGTTGAGATGGGGCAGTAAGGGCAGCTACCAGATCCCTGGCTGCCACGGGAAAATGGTCTTAGGAGACCTCACCCAACGTTTTTAGCGACGACAATCGACATTCACAGATTTTAGATAAAATGTACAAAAAATGTACAAAAATGTACAAAAATGTAGAAAATCGTCACAATTGACAATTTTTTTTTATGCCAATCGATCCCATTCCCATAGAGGATTAAAACACTCTTACAGACTAACTGAGGTTAGAGTACTAGAACACCCACAAATCAAAGAAAACTTTTTCCATACATTTTAGTAGGGTAAGGCAAAGTGGAATTTTCTTAAGCATAAAGGTCATTATTTTTATCGGGACAACTTCCAAGGATATTAAAAATGGGAAAAATTGGTATTCTGACAAATAAAAATACCATTTAATACGATACCTACAAACTTTTTGCTACATAGGACGACCGTGCACACAATTAACCAAAGATTTTGACGGCGAAAAACCACGTGTGCTTAAGAGACGTAATAGTTTAAAAGAATCTACTATCGTTACTGTTCTAAATTTTGAATTTAGAACAGTGACGATATCTGATTAATGCTTTAGAAAATTCCACTTTGCCTTACCCTACTAAAATGTATGGAAAAAGTTTTCTTTGATTCTTTAATTTGTGGGTGTTCTAGTACTCTAATCTCAGTTGGTCTCAAAGAGGGTTTTAATCCTCTATGGGTATGGGATCCATTAGCATAAAAAAAAATTTTGTCAATTCTGACCATTTTCTTCTGACTGTACATTTTATTAAAAATCTGTGAATGTCGATTGTCATCGCTCAAAAAGTTGAGTGAGGTCTCTCATGAAGATTTTCGCGTGGCAGCAAGGGAACTGGTAGCTGCCCTTACTGCCCCATCTCAACTTTCCACTCTGTATAATGTCGTTATAGGTTGCCCGGATTGCAGATGATCAAGACTTTTTTGTTCCATTTTTTCAAATGAAATAAAAGTAATTACAACCGTTATAGTGACAAGAGTGACTTTGAAAGAGATGGCAGTGTCGCACCTGGCGCTGCCGCTCGGCCTCCTTGACCTGCCAGCGCTTGACGTCGAGCTGCGCCTCTTACCACAAGAGAGGAGAGTGACTTTGAAAGAGATGGCAGTGTCGCACCTGGCGCTGCCGCTCGGCCTCCTTGACCTGCCAGCGCTTGACGTCGAGCTGCGCCTCTTACCACAAGAGAGGAGAGTGACTTTGAAAGAGATGGCAGTGTCGCACCTGGCGCTGCCGCTCGGCCTCCTTGACCTGCCAGCGCTTGACGTCGAGCTGCGCCTCTTACCACAAGAGAGGAGAGTGACTTTGAAAGAGATGGCAGTGTCGCACCTGGCGCTGCCGCTCGGCCTCCTTGACCTGCCAGCGCTTGACGTCGAGCTGCGCCTCTTACCACAAGAGAGGAGAGTGACTTTGAAAGAGATGGCAGTGTCGCACCTGGCGCTGCCGCTCGGCCTCCTTGACCTGCCAGCGCTTGACGTCGAGCTGCGCCTCTTACCACAAGAGAGGAGAGTGACTTTGAAAGAGATGGCAGTGTCGCACCTGGCGCTGCCGCTCGGCCTCCTTGACCTGCCAGCGCTTGACGTCGAGCTGCGCCTCTTACCACAAGAGAGGAGAGTGACTTTGAAAGAGATGGCAGTGTCGCACCTGGCGCTGCCGCTCGGCCTCCTTGACCTGCCAGCGCTTGACGTCGAGCTGCGCCTCTTACCACAAGAGAGGAGAGTGACTTTGAAAGAGATGGCAGTGTCGCACCTGGCGCTGCCGCTCGGCCTCCTTGACCTGCCAGCGCTTGACGTCGAGCTGCGCCTCTTACCACAAGAGAGGAGAGTGACTTTGAAAGAGATGGCAGTGTCGCACCTGGCGCTGCCGCTCGGCCTCCTTGACCTGCCAGCGCTTGACGTCGAGCTGCGCCTCTTACCACAAGAGAGGAGAGTGACTTTGAAAGAGATGGCAGTGTCGCACCTGGCGCTGCCGCTCGGCCTCCTTGACCTGCCAGCGCTTGACGTCGAGCTGCGCCTCTTACCACAAGAGAGGAGAGTGACTTTGAAAGAGATGGCAGTGTCGCACCTGGCGCTGCCGCTCGGCCTCCTTGACCTGCCAGCGCTTGACGTCGAGCTGCGCCTCTTACCACAAGAGAGGAGAGTGACTTTGAAAGAGATGGCAGTGTCGCACCTGGCGCTGCCGCTCGGCCTCCTTGACCTGCCAGCGCTTGACGTCGAGCTGCGCCTCTTACCACAAGAGAGGAGAGTGACTTTGAAAGAGATGGCAGTGTCGCACCTGGCGCTGCCGCTCGGCCTCCTTGACCTGCCAGCGCTTGACGTCGAGCTGCGCCTCTTACCACAAGAGAGGAGAGTGACTTTGAAAGAGATGGCAGTGTCGCACCTGGCGCTGCCGCTCGGCCTCCTTGACCTGCCAGCGCTTGACGTCGAGCTGCGCCTCTTACCACAAGAGAGGAGAGTGACTTTGAAAGAGATGGCAGTGTCGCACCTGGCGCTGCCGCTCGGCCTCCTTGACCTGCCAGCGCTTGACGTCGAGCTGCGCCTCTTACCACAAGAGAGGAGAGTGACTTTGAAAGAGATGGCAGTGTCGCACCTGGCGCTGCCGCTCGGCCTCCTTGACCTGCCAGCGCTTGACGTCGAGCTGCGCCTCTTACCACAAGAGAGGAGAGTGACTTTGAAAGAGATGGCAGTGTCGCACCTGGCGCTGCCGCTCGGCCTCCTTGACCTGCCAGCGCTTGACGTCGAGCTGCGCCTCTTACCACAAGAGAGGAGAGTGACTTTGAAAGAGATGGCAGTGTCGCACCTGGCGCTGCCGCTCGGCCTCCTTGACCTGCCAGCGCTTGACGTCGAGCTGCGCCTCTTACCACAAGAGAGGAGAGTGACTTTGAAAGAGATGGCAGTGTCGCACCTGGCGCTGCCGCTCGGCCTCCTTGACCTGCCAGCGCTTGACGTCGAGCTGCGCCTCTTACCACAAGAGAGGAGAGTGACTTTGAAAGAGATGGCAGTGTCGCACCTGGCGCTGCCGCTCGGCCTCCTTGACCTGCCAGCGCTTGACGTCGAGCTGCGCCTCTTACCACAAGAGAGGAGAGTGACTTTGAAAGAGATGGCAGTGTCGCACCTGGCGCTGCCGCTCGGCCTCCTTGACCTGCCAGCGCTTGACGTCGAGCTGCGCCTCTTACCACAAGAGAGGAGAGTGACTTTGAAAGAGATGGCAGTGTCGCACCTGGCGCTGCCGCTCGGCCTCCTTGACCTGCCAGCGCTTGACGTCGAGCTGCGCCTCTTACCACAAGAGAGGAGAGTGACTTTGAAAGAGATGGCAGTGTCGCACCTGGCGCTGCCGCTCGGCCTCCTTGACCTGCCAGCGCTTGACGTCGAGCTGCGCCTCTTACCACAAGAGAGGAGAGTGACTTTGAAAGAGATGGCAGTGTCGCACCTGGCGCTGCCGCTCGGCCTCCTTGACCTGCCAGCGCTTGACGTCGAGCTGCGCCTCGCGCGACGCCGCATCGCCGCAGCCCCACACCTGGATGGAGCGCAGCGCGTACGGCACGCCCAGGAACGTGAACGAGTCGAAGTCCTCGTGCACGTCCAGGCGCGGCTTCCTGCGTAAGGGATGCGGCACTCAAAACGTCATTATGGCACTGTGCAATACTCCAATTTTATCTGCCTATGACGACCTATATAAATACAATTTCCCCCTTTAACAATAATTTAGAATTCCCCCCTTCTACCTAATGGTGACAATAATATAAAAACAACCAGTTGGACAGTAAATTTATAATTTCAATTTCACACAACAGGTTACATAATATGATAATATATGCCTTGGGAACGAAAGGACACAAGTGTAATTAGTTTCATAAAATTTTATTAAGTAAGCAGTATAATTAAAAACCAAGACTAAGGGGTTCGGTTGGAGTCGTTTTGGTTAATAACGAGGGTGACGGGTAAACGAAACTAAACGCTACTCTATGCTTAAGCTGGATATGTATCTCCGAGCCTTCAGCCGCCCGTTGGTTACTAAAGTACCTGACTGTAGAGAAGTGTAGTAGCGAGTAGTAATTCCTCACAGGATTGTATGTGCCTCCGCTAGGTCCAATCCACAATCAACCAGACAGCCTGGGACCTCTTAGCGATTGATTATTGGAGTTTCTTTACCCGTACCAAAGGACCCTGAAGTTGTGCAATATAAAACGACTCAATATATGCGAAACACACCCTACTACTACTCAAAAGCCTAAAATTGACATGAACATAAACTCATATAAACAGGTTTTAGTGAATTACCACCGACGAACGCTATCGCACACGTTCGAGCAGGCAGCAAATACCTATGAGGCTAAAAAGAAACGAAATTAATAATCAAATTAGATCAAATAATATCGAAAATTGCCAAAAATTCGACTTTGAAATTTTATCCATACAACTTATGGTATCCTAAGAATTGTCTGACCAAAGGTTTTTCAACCGACTTCGAAGATCCAATTAAATGCAAAATGATGATAAAACACAACAATTACGGCAATTAATTAAGTGCTTGATTTACTTTCGAATTTAGAACAGAGATAAAATGACAAGACGATACTTCATATTGTGACATTTCAGTATATTCGTATTTACCTTTCGGGTCAGTGCCACAGCATGTATTCCTTTTATCAGCTGTTAATCGGAGAATCACTTGCTTGCTCCGATATAATATTTATAAAATTCTTATAAAATTTGGAAAATTTCACCATGACAAGAAGACCATCAAAATGTTACAGCGTCTCGCTAGGAATTTAAAAATGAAATGAAAACCACTTCCGAATTTTAAAATAAGCTCTCGTCATTGGCCGCAAAGAGTATATAATACACTACGTTTAAGAGTCGGGACTTCAAACAAGCTTTTTGACAATTTTGACTCGCAGTTTAGGCTAGGATCTCGTACCAACCAACAGAGACAGATAAAAAAGTAATGCCAACATACTACAAAAGCAAACTAAGGATGTGGTGTACGCTACAGAATGTGTCGATATCGATAAAAACGAATGGGTACCCCCCCCCTGCCTTGCAGAACTTGCAGACAGGTTTTTTAATCCTACAAAAGCAAAATAAAAAGCTCTGTTCGTTTGAAAATATTGAGTATTATTCAATTACGTGTAATTATTTAATACAATTTATTTAACAACAAAAAATAAAAGTTATGTTTACAATGTGGAAATTAAATTGTTGGTAATTTTCTGATCTCATATTCTAGGCGGAGTCTTCAGATGTTAGCTAATCGATCAACACACGTTTTTGCAATGTTGTGTAAGCAAGTAAGCAGGACATTTAGATCTGAAATAATAAATAGAGATTAGTAAATATATCGTTTGAGTTTACGTTGGTCATCATCAATTTAATTTATTGTTCACCACTTACCATAGCGGACTATGTGTAACGCGCCCGAAGGTCTGGTTCTGCCCAATCAATGAAATCTGGTTCTGAAATAAAACACTCATTAGCTTCAGGAATTGAGCTATCAAACCATATCGGAAAGATAGGTTATGTAACTTACCAATAGAGGCGCTTATGCGGTTGTAGGCAACGATCACACCCAACGGGCATCGTGTAGCAAGGCGGCAGTCACGCTGTCTTCTTCTTCTAGTGCCTCTTCAATTCGGAAGATAAGCCGTCAGCTTTTTATATTCATCTCTGTCAGTCGCAAACCGAAACAGCTTTTCAACGGGGTTAATGCCGATCCACTCTCATATGCTTTGCAGCCATGACTCTCATCGCCTTTCAACAAGTCACGCTGTGATCTGAAAAATAAGTGGAGTTGAACACAGAAGAACTTTTGATGATGATAATGAGAGATGAACACATGCGAATAATTTTGCGCAATGTTCTGCATTATATTAAAACTCATACAACAAACTTTGTTGTTAATGATGTTACCTATCTAGTCATGGGAGGTTTTTGTTGTTTTATAAATAACCCTATATATGATATACTATATTATAATATATTGCAATCGACAATATTTATATGTATTAAACTAATGAAACATCTCAAGTACATTTGATACTCAAATTTACGAAAATAGATTTTCTATCGATAATTTGGTAAGTAGTAAGGACATCGCTACGGCGCATATGATTTTTGATTAAAGTGACCGAACATATTTCTAATTACTTAGCGTTTAAATAATAACATGGAAAACTACTTACCGCTTCTCATCTAGTGGGAATTGGCCATGAAAACCCTCTTTTGGTTTAATTTGCTTTGGTTTAATAAGTTTAGATTTTAGTCAACATATTTCACACCTTTTGTAAAACATTTCGCTGTTATGCACATAAATAAATGACACAAACTAGTAGATATACACTAATGATAAGTCACTGAAGACAATAAATAGGCACAAGATGGAAAACTAAACTAAAACAACGCTTTAATTTATATTTTCAAAACGGCATAGTGACTTAATGACATTAGTGACACACTCCGGCAGCGTGAGACAAGGAAGGTTAGATCGGAAGTAAGAGACAAAACAAGTCGCCATTAAAAATTGCCTAAACTCCATACATTTTTCTGCAGTATGGGAGTTTCGCCAGGCTGATTGGCCGTATAGTCTTTTTTTTTAATTCTCCCTATATTTTAGGGAAGGCAAAGGGTCTAGCCCATACAGCCATGTCTATAGTGTATATTTTATCTGTAGTCATATGAGATAATGAGTGGGCGAAATGTGAATGAAATGAATTTTACTTTAAAATATGGGTGTCACATATTTTAACGCATCTAGAGAGTGCTTGGCGAGAATTTAATGGTAGCAGAGTTCATGATAGTGCCTGATGAGGTAGACAAAACCACTTTTTATAGTGGTCTTCATCACAACATCAAACACATCATATGACTTCTTTGCAATGATTCTGCATAATTGCACATCAACAAGGTTGCCTGTGCATCAAAATAACACCACTTTCACTGCACAAAATCCACTCCTGTAACAATTTTTGAATTAGTGAAAATAAATCTGACTGACACCACGAAACGCGACAAACACCTCCAGTCTTGGCCGTATAGTTTGACAATCGAATCCTGACATTTTTTAAGGCTACTAGGCCGGACTAGGGCAACGATTCTGTTTCATACAGCCAAGATAACATTGACAAATTAACAATTTCTTCGATCTCCGAAAAATTAATTTTAAGGGAATTCCAGACAACGAATGTGACCACTGAATACCTAAAGGAACCTAAACGCCGAACAAATACTAAATAGAATCCTAACCTGCCAATATACAAAATTATTGTTTGGAAACCAAGGAAAAACTAAAGTAGAAATTTTTGCAACACCTAGGGGTTATATAACCACCCAAACCAAGCAACTTTTGTTTGAACATTTTTCCCTTTTTTTTATAAGTCCCCAACTATGCCGAATTTCCTTTGCAAACCCAAAATTATTATGAAAACCAATGTCATTGTCACTGTCAGTCAGTATGTTAATTTTGACTTCGACGACTTTGACAAGTGACAAAATGACAACGCTACAACTGGTGTACGAAGGAGAGAGTGTTTGGCGCGTTTTGTGGTGCCAGTCAGATTTTTTTTCGATAATTCTTAAATTGGTTCAGAGTGGATTTTGTGCAGTGAAAGTGGTGTTATTTTGATGCACAAGCATCCGTGTTGATGTGCAATTATGCAGAATCATTGAAAACAAGTCTTATGATGTGTTTGATGTTGTGGTGACGATCACTATAAAAAGTGGTTTTAGCCATTTCATCAGTCACCATCATGAACTCTGTTACCATTCAATTCGCGCCAAGCACTCCCTAGATGCGTTTAAATGTGTTTAACGTAAATATTTTAACGTAAATTCATTTCATTCATACATTTCACCCACTCATTATTTCATAAGACTACAGATAAAATATACACTAAAGACTTGGCTGTATGGCTAGCCTTTGCCTTCCCTAAAATATTGGGAGAATTTAAAACTAAACTGGTGTACGAAGGTGAACGAACACGGAACTAACATTTACGAGATGATGCATTTGCGATGTCAAATGCGAGCGACAAACGTCAAATTTAGTATCCTCGCCGCTCGGGGGGCGTTTCAAATCGG
>CAWVPI010000093.1:0-16000 GCA_963931975.1 Cataclysta lemnata
CCATCGTGTGGTGTGCCTCCACATAGGGCTCTGTCACTCACTGCTCAGACAGCTCCCAGCACAAGTCCGCACACTCCACCCGCCGACGAGCCGCGCCCGCCACTGGAGAAAACTGCCGACCGCCGGACAAACGCCCCGACGCGGCCAACACCTATCGGCCGCCGGGCAGACGCCCCGACGCAGCCCTCCACCTGGTGACCGCCGGGCAAGTGCCCCGACGCGGCCCCACACACGTCTCCAACAGTGGTGTCAAAAGGGGCCCGGATGAAACTCAGCGCTAAATTTAAGGCTATGGTCTACGCTTTGGCCCCCTACCAAAGGCGAACCATCCGGAAGACGCCGCAAACACCACGTCTTAGGTGGTGAGCCGACGCCAACGTGTAGGCACCAGGCTCTCGCATCGACCAGCCAGCGCTGCCTCTTCCGGCACCACCATTGGAGACCACCTTTGACCCGAAGGTCCCTCCCCCGTTCCGAAGTTAGCCGTCTGCCCGGAAAGTCAGTGCCGCTCTGACCCATCGAACAGACGTTGCCCAGGGTGCACCACGTGGAGGTCTCGGAACTTCGCACCCCAACCTAACCTAACCTAACCTAACCTAACCTAACCTAACCTAACCTAACCTAACCTAACCTAACCTAACCTAACCTAACCTAACCTAACCTAACCTAACCTAACCTAACCTAACCTAACCTAACCTAACCTAACCTAACCTAACCTAACAGCTAACCGAACAGTCGGCTCCCAGGCGTTGTAGAGAGCGCACGCGTCCCGGTAACAGGGTGTGACCGGTAACAAGGTGTGACCGGTAACAGGGTGTGACCGGTAACAGGGTGTGACCGGTAACAGGGTGTGACCGGTCACAGGGTGTGACCGGTAACAGGGTGTGACCGGTAACAGGGTGTGACCGGTCACAGGGTGTGACCGGTAACAGGGTGTGACCGGTCACAGGGTGTGACCGGTCACAGGGTGTGACCGGTAACAGGGTGTGACCGGTAACAGGGTGTGACCGGGCATAGATCGAGCCCTGTCGTCGGTCGCGCCCCGGTGACTCTGTGTAATTAGTCCTAAGTACTTCTACGTAATCTGTTGCTAGTTTTAAGTTCCTGCACACCTCATTTCACCTTTTACTATATTTTGTGTCTTAACTTGTTTTTCTTTTGTTTTGTACCTTTTTCCATGCTAAGTGTGCCCGGTCACGGGCCGTGACCGGTAACAGGGTGTTACCGGTAACGGGGTGTGACCGGTAACAGGGTGTGACCGGTAACAGGGTGTGACCGGTCACAGGGTGTGACCGGTCACAGGGTGTGACCGGTCACAGGGTGTGACCGGTAACAGGGTGTGACCGGTCACAGGGTGTGACCGGTAACAGGGTGTTACCGGGCATAGATCGAGCCCTGTCGTCGGTCGCGCCCCGGTGACTCCGTGTAATTAGTCCTAAGTACTTCTACGTAATCTGTTGCTAGTTTTAAGTTCCTGCACACCTCATTTCACCTTGTACTATATTTTGTGTCTTAACTTGTTTTTCTTTTGTTTTGTACCTTTTTCCATGCTAAGTGTGCCCGGTCACGGGCCGTGACCGGTAACAGGGTGTTACCGGTAACGGGGTGTGACCGGTAACAGGGTGTGACCGGTAACAGGGTGTGACCGGTCACAGGGTGTGACCGGTCACAGGGTGTGACCAGTCACAGGGTGTGACCGGTAACAGGGTGTTACCGGGCATAGATCGAGCCCTGTTGTCGGTCGCGCCCCGGTGACTCCGTGTAATTAGTCCTAAGTACTTGTAATCAGTTTGTCATTTTTTTTATTTTTTTTATTTTTCTACGTTAAGTGTGCCCGGTCACGGGCCGTGACCGGTAACAGGGTGTTACCGGTAACGGGGTGTGACCGGTAACGGGGTGTGACCGGTCACAGGGTGTGACCGGTCACAGGGTGTTACCGGTCACAGGGTGTGACCGGTCACGGGGTGTGACCGGTAACAGGGCGTTACCGGACACAGTTCGAGCCTTGTTGTCGGTCGCGCCCCGGTAACACCGTGTAATTAGTCCTAAGTACTTTTAATCAGTTTGTCATCTTTTATGTTCTACGTTAAGAGTGCCCGGTCACGGGCCGTGACCGGTAACGGGGTGTTACCGGTAACGGGGTGTGACCGGTAACGGGGTGTGACCGGTAACAGGGTGTGACCGGTAACACCCCGTTACCGTTCGTATGAATATTCCCTAATTTTTTTTTTGTTGTAAGTATCCACTATTTTCTAAGTTTTTATATATTTCCCGTCGTTTTGTTGTGTCGGCTGTTCACATTCGTACGTGCAAGAGCGACCCTTTTCGCCCTTGCACTTATTATGTATATTTATATATTCCTTTGTTTATTTTCTTGTCTGTCCCCTGAGGCCCTTGCGACATACCGTAGTTGCATCGGCCTCACTTTGTCGGCTGCTGTTGGCCCACATCTCAGTGGCCAACACCGGTCCTCATCGAAACAATGTAGTGTGTAAGTCGGCCATTAAACCAAATTGTGAATCACATAGAATATAAATGAATAAAATAAGATGTAAAAAAAAAAAAAAAAAAAAAAAAAAAACAGCTAACCGAGCTTATGGTGCACCAACTACACTTAAGTATTTTTGGAATGAAAATCGATAGCGCGATGCAGAATTGGTTCAACGCCATCTAGTGCAACGCCTCTAAACCAACTACTAAAACCAATATAGCAGCATAATTTTTGTATCGCGTTATAATGGCCTCTTTTACCCATAGATGGCATTGTGATAAATTGAATTGTTTATGAATTCTAGATGACTAATCGCTCGGCGAGGTGACTAGGCGCTACACAGCTAAAATCAAAATCTCTATCTTCTCCCCCCGTTCCCCGTCCTTGAATCTTTCATTACCTTCCTAATTTAAGTAAACAATGCACCTCATGACGCAATTGCGGCCAAGGCAATTGCGTCACGGCACTACTACTACTACTACTACTAGGACGTGCCCTATGTCGTACTATCACGTCGTCCGTTGGACGAAAGTTTATTTATTACAATAACAATTTTCTTTTGTTTATCAATAATAATATTCTTTTGCTTGGATCTGCTTTTATTGATTATGATTGTATAGTATTCAAAATTAGTATTAAAAAAAAAAAAAAAAAAAAAAAAAAACGGTCATTCTAAACGTCATTTGGCGTAACCGCCAACGACTTATTTTCAATGATTCTGCATAATTGCACATCAACACGGGTGCTTGTGCATCAAAATAACACCACTTTCACTGCACAAAATCTACTCTGCAACAATTTTTGAATTAGTGAAAATAAATCTGACTGACTCCACGAAACGCGCCAAACACTCTCCCTTTTTTTTTTTTTTTTTTTTGTTTGTTTTTTTTTTTTTTATTTTAATTCTCCCTATATTTTAGGGAAACCAAAGGGTCTAGCCCATACAGCCATATCTTTAGTGTATATTTTATCTGTAGTTTTATAAAATAATGAGTGGATGAAATTATGAATGAAATGAAATATTACGTTAAAATATGGGTGTCACACAATTTAACGCATCTAGGGAGTGCTTGGCGCGAATTGAATGGTAACAGAGTTCGTGATGGTGACTGATAAAGTGAGCAAAACCACTTTTTACGTGGTTTTCACCACAACATCAAACACCATCACAAGACTTATCTTCAATGATTCTGCATAATTGCACATCAACACGGATGCTTGTGCATCAAAATAACACCACTTTCACTGCACAAAATCCACTCTGTAACAATTTTTGAATTAGTGAAAATAAATCTGACTGACACCACGAAACGCGCCAAACACCTCCTTTTTATTATTTTTCCTAAATTTTTAGGGAAGGTAAAGGGTTTAGCCCATACAGCCATATATTTAGTGTTATAATTTATCTGTATTCATGTGGAAAAATTTAATGAATTTTCTGTTAAAGTATGGGTGTCACGCAATGACATTATATAAAAAAAAAAGAGTTAGATACGCTTAGTGTATTATATACTCTTTGGATACGCTCACAAACCACGTACAAAATATGTACCAAAATGCTGTGGCAACACACAGTGACACTTTTATTATTTTACTAGATTGTCAAAATTAAAAAAAAAAAGATGGCATAACTAATTTAATAGGAAGAAAAAAGACAGCTAGTTTTCGTCATTGCGCGAAAATTGTAAGTCAAGATAAACACGCAGCAAAGACTAACAACAACAGAAGGTTAGTAGGTTTCGTGAGCTGTGTTATGGATTCTTTATGTATGAATACACTTTTAGTCAGATGATAAATATGTTTTTCACTTCTCATGCTATGAAAGTGCTTATTTGTGCAGGATATAGGCTGCACAAAATCGAATTTTGTGCTCTAGAGCATAACGTATCTACTCGTAAATGTGTCTATATTAAGGCAAAGAAAATGAGCCATGCAGCTAAACACTAAGAAAATCAGAGATAAAATTGGTTATTTTTTAATATTTACTTAAATTTATTTGCCTAGTGAGTTTTTTAAGACATAAAAGATATTTAAAATTTTAATTCAAGTAGGTACGGTAGGTAATTAAATTAAGAAAATTATATTTCAAAATTAATTTAATACTTGGCTGTATAGGTCTGCAGCCCAAGCCTTATATCAATGGGAAAAACAATTTCCTTCAGTATTCAGAACTGTACTAACTAATATTAGTTTGAATTTTAAGAAATGTTATGATAAATTACTGTTTTATTTCCTCGCAATCGAAGTAAAAAGCAGAGTTTCTACTCCTCCACAAAACCATTTTTATCCTTGACATTACTATCAGCCCTCGCCTTCGGCTTGGGCTGCTAAAAGTCTCGGACATTATGTTAAATATTGAAATTTCATCATTGAAATGTACCAAACTAATTCTACTTAAGGTATTTGACCGCCAATCTTGTTACTTTTTTTGTCTACGCACAAAATTTACTCATTGGTTTCATCTTAATTCATTTGACAAAACCTATTAAATAACAAAAAAAAAAAAAAAAACTTAAAACTGATAATTCGGTATTCAAGAACTGGATTTAAGGATAGTCCGGCGCCTTACTTAGATACCTAGTCAAAAAGTCGATTTGTCTGTAGGCCTATTCCCTAATTTTTTTTGACAGTTGAAAGTGATGATCACCGAACTATTTACTTATCCATTACTACTTTACTATAATGCTATTGTGACACTTGTCCTGTGATAACAGCAATGTTTTAGTAAATAGTTCGGTGATCATCACTTTCAACTGTCAAAAAAAGTTAGGGAATAGGCCTACAGGTCATCATTCTAAAGGGAAATGTAAGTTAATACATAGACACTATTATGCGTAGGTATGTCTAATTTTGTACGTTTGGTTATATTTTAATCTTTGACAACCATCCCTCTTCCACTCGTTGCGCGCTGTATTTGCTGTCGCATTCTATCTTAATATGACACATTTTTAACTAATATTATTTATTTTCTTAATAATGTTAACGAAAATAAAATAAAATGTATACTAATCGCATAAGTAATCCCCAGACTTTTGGCGTCGCATAACATAAGACGGCATTTTTGTAATATATATCGGGAGCAGTCAACGCATTCGCTGTCATCGTGAGACTGAGCTCGGGTAGGCTAATTAGCCTACTTTTCGGGTCGCACTTTTTGCATGCAAGTAACCTATCTACCTCCTTTTAAATATAATATCATTGGTGTCACATATTTTAACGCTTTTAGGGAGTGCTTGGCGCGAATGGAATGGTAATGAACAGAGTTCATGATGGTGTCTAATGAGGTGCACAAAACCACTTTTTATAATGATTTTAAGCTATTGCATAGCTTCTATCGCGGGCCTTGAGCGCGGGGACCGAATCCAAAAATTCCGTAACGAAAAAACCTCACGCTCCTCACTCCGATGCGCAAGGAGGTGTGGCTTGAAGGCCGGGCATCGTCTAACGTCGTTTCAGTTCGGCAGTCTTCGACACGGCGTTGTGTGCGTGTGATTAGACGTATTGTACGACTCTACGAAACTCGCACGAATCGAGACGAGCTGCTCCGAAATCGGACGAATACATAAGCAGCTGTTTATGAGAAAGTATATAGGTGTATAGGTTGTATAGGTATTTATGTACAACAGTGAATAGCAGTACTTGTAAAATTTGTGTATAAAGTGTTTTGAATATGAATGAACAAAATTAAAGAAAGTCACCAAAAAAATTACTACTACATATTATTTATTTAATAATAGAAAAATTTGTTTTCTTATCGGTCACCACGATCAAAAAGTGTAACTTGAATTAATATCAAAGAAAAAGAAATACTGCATGAATAAAATAAATAAATAAAATTATAATTGCATAAGTTGATACAAAATGCTATGCAATAGCTTTACCGCGGCAGTCCCCGAGTGCCAAACGTCTTTTTTTTTTTTCATCATAACATCAAACACATCACAAGACTTATTTTCAATGATTCTGCATAATTCCACATCAACACGGATGCTTGTGCATCAAAACAACACTACTTTCACTGCACAAAATCCACTCTGTAACAATTTTGAATTAGTGAAAATAAATCTGACTAACACCACGAAACACGCCAAACACTGCTCCAAACACTTCCTAAAAATATATTTTTTTTAATTTTCCCCTGTATTTTTAGGGAAGGCAAAGAGTCCAGCCCATACAGCCACCTTAGAAACACGCCAAACACTTCCTATAAATACATTGAGAATAAAAAAATAAAATGGGTGTTCGGTGGGTTTTGGTGATGTCAGTCAGATTTATTTTCGTTAATTCATTAATTGTTACAGAGTGGATTTTTTGCAGTGAAAGTGGTGTTATTTTGATGCACAAGAATCCGTGTTAATGTGCTATTATGCAGAATCATTGAAAATAAGTCTTGTGATGTGTGTTTGATGTGGTGAAAACCGATAGATGTGGTAAAAAGTGGTTTTGTCCACCTTATCAGGTACCACCATGAACTCTGTTACCATTAAATTCGCTCCAAGCACTCCCTAGATGCGTTAAAATGTGTGACATTCATATTTTAAGGTTAAATTCCATTCACCCACTCATCATTTCATAAGATAAGATAAGATAGATATGATAAAATACACATTAAAAACATGGCTGTATGGGCTAGACCCTTTACCTTCCCTAAAATATAGCGAGAATTTAACCAAAAATAATAATAATAAGGAGGTGTATGTGTCAGTCAGATTTATTATCGCTAATTCAAAAATTGTTACAGAGAGGATTTTGTGCAGTGAAAGTGGTGTTATTTTGATGGACAAGCATCCGTGTTGATGTGCAATTATGCAGAATCATTGAAAATGAGTCTTGTGATGTGTTTGATGTTGTGGTAAAAACCACTGTAAAAAGTGATTTTGTCCACCTCATCAGTCACCATCACGAACTCTGTTACCATTCAATTCACGCCAAACGCTCCCATGATGCGTTAAAATATGTGACACCCATATTTTAACGTAAAATTCATTTCATTCATATATTTCACCCACTCATTTCATAAGGCTACAGATAAAATACACACTAAAGACATGGCTGTATGGGCTAGACCCTTTACCTTCCCTACAATATAGGGAGAATAAAAAAATAAGGAGTGTTTGGCGCGTTTCGTGGTGTCAGTCAGATTTATTTTCGCTAATTCAAAAATTGTTACAGAGTGGATTTTGTGCAGTGAAAGTGATGTTATTTTGATGCACAAGCATCCGTGTCGATCTGCAATTATGCAGAATCATCGAAAATAAGTCTCATGCTGTGTTTGATGTTGTGGTGAAGATCACTATACAAAGTTGTTTTATCCATTTCATCAAGCACCATTATGAACTCTGTTACCATTCAATTCGCGCCAAGCACTCCCTAGATCCGCTAAATATGTGGCACCCATATTTTTAATAGAACTCAAAGATCTTACCAAAGTCCTTAATCTTTGAATCGCAGAGCGCAGGCAGTTACGAAGTTATATACAAAAAGCACTATTATAATTTAGAATTATTTACGCGGATATTATTAATATTTTTTCGAAATCACAGTCTTATTTAATTCACGAACCGACAGATCTATTTTTTCACACACGTCAAGACACTTATTGTCACTCTTGTCTATGTATATGTTTACTTTTTGCTAAAGAGTTTCTATATCTATTAACTTCAACACTTTCCCTAAACATTTACATAGTACACAGTCCTAGCGCCTGGCGTAGAACTGCATATGACAGACGAGGTAGCGGTTTGGTGAGGATGTCTGCTACTTGATCCTTTGTTCCGATCCTTACAACGTTGCAGATACCCTCAGTTACCAATTCTCTTACGTAGAAATGTCTGAGCCGGATATGCTTCGTTCTCTTGTGAAACTCGGGGTTGTGAGCAAGACGAACAGCAGCTTCATTGTCCACATGCAGAACCGGTATGTCCACAAATGTAGTCAATGCTTGGTATATTCTAGCAAGCCACATTAGTTCTCTGCCGGCTTCACTGGCTGCAACAATTTCGGCTTCTGTAGTGGAGATAGCGACCGATGTTTGTCGCTGGCTGATCCATGAGACTGTGCCTCCAGAATAGCGACAGATCACTCCCGTCGTAGAGCGTCCAGTTTCTGGATCACCTCCGTGGTCGGCGTCGCTAAATCCTTCTAAAATTCCAGGTTTGAGACCAGCTTTATAAGAGATCCCATGCGAAACGGTACCTTTGATGTAGCGCAAGATACGTTTTACTTTGAGCCAATCTGTCTTTGCAGGTTTCTCCAACTTTCTTGAGACAACTCCGATGGCATAAGCACAGTCAGGCCGAGTACCAACCATTAAGTATGCCAAAGCACCGACAGCTTCTCTATATGGGAAACAGGAATCTTCCGTTTCTTCTTTCCCTTCTTGAAGAGTCTCTCTCTCAATCGGTGTAGAAACGGGATTGCAGTCACTCATTTGAAAGCGGTCTAATACCTTTTTCGCGTATGCCTCTTGGTTGATGAAGATGGAGCCATCCTTTCCTCGATGGATTTGAAGACCAAGATAATATGTGGCTGGTTTCGTAGTTATGCGTAGTCTCTTCTTCAAATCTTCTAAGAAGGCGTTAGCAGTGTCTTCATCAGTGGCAGCTACTAATCCGTCATCGACGTACAACGTGATCAGTAGTTTCTTTCCGTTTACTTCTTTTGAATACAGGCAACAATCAGCTTCGGACTGTCTGAAGTTCATATCCAATAGGATCTCTTGAAAGCAAGAGTTCCAGCACCTTGGTGCTTGTTTAAGTCCGTACAAGCTGCGGTTAAGCTTGAAAACGGTAGTCGAAGACGTTTCTTCCGTAAGGTTGTACCCTTCTGGCGGTTGAACGTAAATTTCTTCCTCGAGCTTTCCGTTCAGAAAGGCTGTGCAGACGTCAAATTGGACCAGGTGTAAGTTTTCCTGCGCACTAACACTGAGTAGTGCTCGTACAGTAGCCAGGCGTGCCACAGGACTGAATGTCTGATCATAGTCTACTCCTTTCCTTTGTCTGTACCCTTTTACGACAAGTCGAGCCTTGTATTTGTCTATCGTGCCATCTGGATTTCGTTTGATCCGTAAAACCCATTTGCAGGGAAGTGCTTTTCTTCCCTTTGGCAGTGCACACGGCGTCCAAACGTTCAGGTCTTCGAAAGATTTCAATTCGCTATCCATTGCCCTTTGCCATTCTTCGCGATCGTCCCTTTTCATAGCGTCAGCAAAATTATTTGGGAATGATTCCGTGATAAAGACGTAATCTCTAAGTCTTTCAGGACGTCGAATCATTGAGCGATCTCTAAGATTGTAGCCGGTTGGCGGTGGTTCAGCGTCATAAAATTCTTCTGGAACTGTCGTTTCGTCTTCATGGTCATGGTCTTCGTGGAGGACTTGATCCGATTCTTCTCCCTCGAGAACATGATCATGATCGTTGGAGATTGGTTCTGGTGTATCTCCCTCGTGAACGTGAGTTTGCTCTGGAGCTGTAACTTCTCTTTCTAAGTCCGTGTTTGGCGTAATGGAAATCGGGTATTCTCTTGTCTCAACTCCTGTTTTAGAAATTTCACTATTACAGGTCGGAAGAGGTTTATCATCGAAGATTACATCACGAGAGCGGACGAGCGTCGAGTGTTTTCCGTCTGTGACCCAGATACGGTAGCAATCTTCATCGTACCCGATAAGTCGACCTTTTATCGCCTTTTTGTCGAGTTTTCTACGCTTCTGCTTTGGGATATGGACGTATGCTGTTGAGCCTATTATTCGGAGATGTTTAATAATAGGTTTCTTTCCATACCAAAGTTCATACGGAGATTTTTCATTTGAACTTGTGGGACCTGTTCTGTTCAGAATGTATGCAGCGGTATTAATGAGCTCCGCCCAAAGCACTTGTGGTAATGGCTCATGAGCATACATCATCGATCTGCCTGTCTCAACAAGGGTTCTGTTCTCCCTTTCGCTTACTCCGTTTTGTTCTGGTGTATACGGGGTGACGAGACGCTGTACTATTCCATGAGTGTCTAAAACACTTTTTATGGACGCATTATCAAATTCGCCGCCGTTGTCACTCAAAAGGCATTTTATGGTGTGTCCGACTGTTTTAGTTTGAGCGATCATCAAAACTAACTTGTCTTTGACCTCGGACTTCCTGCGTAAAAAGTACACCATACGGTAGCCAGTAAAGTCGTCTTTAAACAAAACGTAGTATCGACAGTTTGAGAAGCTAGGAGAAAACGGTCCACAGACGTCGGTGTGTACAATTTCTCCGGGCGCGGTAGCTCGGGTTCTTGTACCGAACTTAAGTCGATGCGCCTTTCCAAAGATGCAGCCTTCGCAGGTGTCTCTATCCATCGGCAGGTTTAGACCTAGTTCCCGTTGGATCGTCGCTCTCACGTGTCTTTTATTTTGGTGAGCGAGTCTCTCATGGTACAGTTGCATCGTTGCTGTAGTTGCAAAGACTTCGGGTGGTGCTTCTGGCAGTACGGCTTTTACTTCCAGTCGATAAAGGCCACCTTGTTTTTGTCTTTTCCCTATTAAGCTTACTTTCCCGTTGACAGTGACGTTGCATTCAGTTGTCCTGGATGAAAAGATGCTATTCGGGAGTCGGTCGTGAAGTGCGAGTACAGAGAAAAGGTTCTTGCTTATGGCCGGAACGTACCAAACGTCTTGCAGGCCGATGTCGATTTGTTTCCCGTTAACATATCCTCTGAGATGTACTGTTCCTTTGCCTTTGGCACGGACTTCATTACCAGCGGCCGTTGTTACAGTGTAGTTCTCATTGAAGTGTTCGAACGTTTGGAAAATGTCAGCTCTGTTGGTGACGTGGCTTGTTGCGCCATTATCGACGTACCAGTTCTCGTTGTCCCGTGAAACTGTGAAAATTTCGTTGTCTTCTAAAGACATGAGTAAAAGGTTAGCGGTTTTCGAAGTAGAAGGCGTTGTTGTCTGGGTCGGATTTTGGCTCTTAGGAGGTCTACCGTCACGGATCCATTTTTGACAGTTGCGTACTCTGTGGCCAATACCTAGGCAGTAGTTGCATTTAAGCTTTTTGTCCTTCTTCTTCTCCGTATTCGAAACCAGGGCTTCTGATTGATGCGAGGTCGCGTTGTTACCTTGCAGTGCCCTTTCAAATGCGCAGAGATGACTGGTTAGGTTTTCTATGGTACGGTTGGATTTGGGCAGGAGGAGCCAACTACTTCTGAAACTGAAGTATGAATCGTCAAGCGTGTCCAGTATTTTACAAACCAGTAGCAGTTCGGGTAGCTCTTGATTACTGTCCTTCTTGAGTTCTTGATTCAGTTCAGTCCATATGTTCTTTAATTTTGACATGTGGGTGGCTATGTCATCTGCTTGATCCTTCTTAAAGCTAAAGAAACTCATACATAGGTTGTAGGTTTTGTCCTCATTTGTTCCGTCGAACAGCCTGTGGAGCTCTAACCAGACATCACGTGCTTTAGTGAACCGCATAACTTTTCGAAGTGTGTCTTCTTGCATATTGGTGGTTAGTATAAGAATAGCGCTGGCA
The DNA here is from genome assembly GCA_963931975.1 of Cataclysta lemnata. NCBI lineage: Eukaryota > Metazoa > Arthropoda > Insecta > Lepidoptera > Crambidae > Cataclysta > Cataclysta lemnata. Next base: position 11,998 of record CAWVPI010000093.1, read on the forward strand.
TCAGCTTTATCAAACCGATCTTTTTGTTGTTGATAAGCTGCCGAATCAGCATCGCCGCTTCCGGTAGGTGGACGAGTGGGTTCCTGGAACGATCCTTCGACTACTTCTAGGGCCGACGGTACGGTGCGTAGTAAGCATAAGGCTTTGTACTTCCATGTGTCCCAGTTTTTTCCATCTAGGAGGCCGATCTGAAGCTTTCCTGTGATACCTTCCATTTTCGTAGTGCGGGCCCGTAACCTAATAGAACTCAAAGATCTTACCAAAGTCCTTAATCTTTGAATCGCAGAGCGCAGGCAGTTACGAAGTTATATACAAAAAGCACTATTATAATTTAGAATTATTTACGCGGATATTATTAATATTTTTTCGAAATCACAGTCTTATTTAATTCACGAACCGACAGATCTATTTTTTCACACACGTCAAGACACTTATTGTCACTCTTGTCTATGTATATGTTTACTTTTTGCTAAAGAGTTTCTATATCTATTAACTTCAACAATTTTAACGTAAAATTCATTTCATTCATACATTTCACCCACTCATTATGACTACAGATAAAATATACACTAAAGACATGGCTGTATGGGCTAGACCTTTTGCCTTCCCTAAAATATAGGGAGAATTAAAAAATAAAAGTAAAAAAATTAAATAAAAAAAGTCGGTGTCAGTGTCAGGTCAGTACCACATACAAAATGTCATCAACACGCGTTATATCGGCTTTGGTTCCTATTGTGAAACAGTTGCGTTCTAGCGGTTCTTGTAAAAACTGTATCAGTAACCTACGTCACTCGAGTTCAAGGACAGTGATTAATCCGTTAAAATCATCTACCATGTATATCACAGAAGAAAGAGGTTCACCTTATACTCCAGACTACAGGGTTTATTTTAGTAAGTCAATACCAATATGTTTTATCAATGAGAATAAGTTATCAGCACTTCACCCGATTTGTTCGTCATCGGCACGCGCCGGGATCTCAAGTTGACCACTCAGGGGCGGGTGGTGATGAGTGGCACTTGTGCCTCAACTCTTGTGCATAAGGCCAGGAAACGTTTCAATTCTTATTATATTCTAATGAGAATTCTCTTGTAGCTTCCGTGTTTGGATATTATTATATAAAATTTTTGAGCATTTTGACTCAGAATCGAGGTTTTCAAACTTATGATCTTAATGGTACCAATACTAATCTGAATAAAACTGACCCTGGAGAAGTACTTGACATGTGGTACTCACCCGTCCACTGACCTACCATTTAAAAAATCTTAGTCTTTTTTAGTACAAGCAATGAATGCATGCAACACAATTTAATTATCTAATAATAACTTATGATTTTTAGATATATCATCATCTTCCTGCCCTGTTATCAGATTGTTGGAGCTCAGAACAGTATGTTTTCATTTCCATTTACATTGGTTACAAGTCATTAAGCCTTTCACTCCTCATCTATTAATATAATCCATCACATTGGAAAGATAAATAAAAAATGAATGTATAAAAAACTGATTAAAAAGTTTTTATTCATTCATTGGTCCTTGAAGAGACTAAGGAAAGGAGAAAGTGGTTGGGATGACAGCCTTCCAATCCATACTGATCCTCCTTATAGCTTTCACACCAACCCTCTTTGGGTATCTGTTGTTGGAGCTTTACTCTCTGCCATTTGGGCACGTCCGGATGATCCTTTTCGGTGCACATTTTGTTATATTTTCTCATCCCTTGGTTTTACTCCCAGGTCTGTAGAAGGAAGGACCATTTAATATTATACTAGGTGCAAAATTAGAAGGTTATTATAGAAATAATCCAGAATAGATTAAACATCATAATGTGATAGCTGCATGTTACATAATTTCCTTGAACATTGGTGTTATTAATCATTACTGGCTAGTAGGTGTTATCTGTTGTTTTATCAAGACTTAATTTAATATTGCAGCTGAGAATTTTAGAGGTCAATTACTTTTAAAGACTTCTTTTATTTGTTGGCTGGTGTGGCCTAATGGTCAGATCCCTGCCTATGGGCCAAGAGATCCTGGCTATGATGATCAAGATATTATTGGGGCCCAATGGTTGTGATGTGACATTTTTTCTTGAGACATAGTTGTGTATACAAACATAAATGACTCGTATTTATCCCCAGAGTGGTAGGCAGAGGTAAATTAACCTCCACATTCCACCAATTATGTTATCATCACCATTATTTTAATGTCCCCACTGCTGGGGGCACAAGCTTTTCCTATGGGAACCCACTACGCTGGCCCAGTGCAGGTTGGTGGGTAATTATGTTAGGTCCCATGTAATAGGGTTGCCATCTATATGGGCATGTACATCGCAGTATATTACTAAGTGGTATAAGGGGAATGCCGCTGCCCATTATTCGGCTCTTTATTAGTGTATGACATCCGCAGAAGAAATGGGAGAAGTGACTAGTAGTTTGCTCGGCCGTCCGTCACCACATGGTGTGAATGCCAAAAATATTTATATTGTAATATTCTATTACATGTTATTTGACATAATGTTGTGAGATTAGCAATGAATGTGCTATGGGTTTATACCAAAGGGGAAAAAAATGTTTTATTATATTTGAACGCATTCACAAACATCAAAGAGAAACTGTTTACCCAGTATCTTAACAAATTGTGATGTGACGTTAGTTACTTCAAGGTCTTTTTACATTTGGCCGTTAATATAAAATAGCCCTCGTAAGTCTAGTTCACAACAGACACTCATTTTTTTCTTAGCTTTCTATTGTATTTAAATTACAAGTTTTTGTGAGTAAGATAAACATTTTCACGAAATTCAAATTCTGACAGGTATTGTCAACTCAACTTTGTAAGCAGTGCTCAAAATTTGCGTAGCGTTTAGCGTCTCGAAATAGCCACGTGAACGATGGACGTTGTCCGCAGAGGACGAGAGCGGCCCCATCTCGCCGCTGCACGACATCCCGCTGTGGGCGGACCGCGAGCAGCGGCTGGTCAACATGGTGGTGGAGGTCCCGCGGTGGACCAACGCCAAGATGGAGATCAGCCTGGGCGAGCCGCTGAACCCCATCAAGCAGGACGTGAAGAAGGGCGCGCTGCGGTTCGTCCACAACGTGTTCCCGCACCGCGGGTACATCTGGAACTACGGCGCGCTGCCGCAGACGTGGGAGGACCCCAGGCACATCGACCCCAGCACCAACGCGAGAGGGGACAACGACCCCGTCGACGTCATCGAGATCGGCGAGCGCGTGGCGACGCGCGGGGACGTGGTGCCGGTCAAGGTGCTGGGCGCGCTGGCGCTGATCGACGAGGGCGAGACGGACTGGAAGCTGGTCGCGGTGGACGCGCGCGATCCGCGCGCGGGCGCGCTGCGGGACGTGGGCGACGTGGAGGCGCTGTTCCCGGGCCTGCTGCGGGCCACGGTCGAGTGGTTCCGCCTGTACAAGGTGCCCGACGGGAAGCCCGTCAACCAGTTCGCGTTCGACGGCGAGGCCAAGGACCGCGACTTCGCGCACAAGGTCATCGACGAGGTGCGTGCTGCGTTCGTAAAGTGTCTGTCACTATTGGTGTGGATCAATTTTAAGCAGGACTGACTGACTTGAGGTCTGCTTAACGAGCGACGGGTAAGTTCTGGATAGCGTACTCGCTGGTAGCTCAATTGACATATATTACAACTGTCAAACGATGGATATAGAGAAAAGTACCTGAGCTATCCAGAATTTGCTCGTCGATTGTGAAACTGGTCCGCAGAGAAGCGTTTCTGTATTCGAGGGATAGACTCTATAATGTAAGTAGTTGACGCAGGTACTGAATTGAAGTCTGTATATTGATTTATGGATTATATCTGGCTGGTGTATTAAGTGACAGTAGGGAATTGGGAGCTGAAATGGCATCCGTGATACGCTAAAAAAAAGAAATTGTATTGGAATAAGTTTGGTGAAACAAATATTAATGAATGCCATTGCAGCCTCGTACCTTCTGCCTCAGGTGCACGCGTCGTGGCGCTCGCTGGTGAGCGGCGAGGCCTCTG
>CAWVPI010000094.1:0-19256 GCA_963931975.1 Cataclysta lemnata
GTAGTAGTACTGCCTCAGCGTCTTGTACCACGGCAACGGCTGCTTGCTGCGCGTTCGGTTCAGGATATCCTGCGAGATGAAACGTGAGTTACCTGTTGCCAACTCGACTGTCGCCACGGGAGAACGACGCTGTACCTGGAATGTGGGCGACAGGTACAGGTCCTGGTCGATCGGGAAGGGCATGCCGAAGTTGAGGTTGTGGATGAGCTTGTAGCGCCTCGTGCGCACCGCGCGCATCGGGTAGTACATGGTGACCTCGTGGTGCGTGTGCGACGCGAACACCGCCTCGCTCTCGGAGTGCGGCGGCTCTGGAACACGCGCGAGTGGGACAGGTCAGACGCTCCCTCGTGCTGGATTGGACACAATTTAAGGCGCCGAGACGCGACGTCGCGGCGATGGATAGGTACCTTTTTTCAGAATCGGCAGCAAACTCTTTGGGCCGTCGGTGTGAACGGAGACGTCGTTGGAGTCGCTGAACTCCTGCGGCACGGCCATCCAGTCGAGCACGGTGGGCATGAGGTCGAGCAGGCTGACCATGGCGCCGGAGACTTCGCCCCGGCGGGAGTCGGGCTCCGGGGACGCGACGATGAGCGGCTCGCGGAGCCCCGGCTCGTACAGGTTGGTGCGCCCCGCGGGGAACGGGATGCCGTTGTCCGACGTGTACACCACCAGCGTGTCCTCGGAGTGGCCCGCCGCTTCCAGCTCCTTCAGCACCAGCGCGACGCCTGCGGGGACAGGGGATCAGTGGACGAGCCTTCCTGGCGACGGACGATCGATCTGAAACTAACCTTGGTCCAGCCGGGACATGGTTGTGTACTGAGCGGCAATGTCTCTCCTGGCCGCCTCGGTGTCCTGTTAACATTTCATACGTCAGTAATTCCTTATTCCGCCCTCATACTGTACCCCGTGTGCTGCGGTACCTGGATGTGGAAGGGCAGCTGCACCTCGTCCCACTGGTAGTACCAGGGCTTCCAGTCGGGGATGAGCCCCATGCCCTCCTCGCCGGAGCCGAACCGCTCGCAGAAGGCGCCGAACTGCGGCTGGTGGTGGCCGCAGCGGTGCGGGTCGTGGAACCCCACGTACAGGAAGAACGGCCTGCGGGTGGGATGCGCCTCATGAGGCTGCTACCGCCTATAGTCCGTCAAGTTCGTGCGCGACCCCCGTGCGGTATGAGGGGTGGTGGCCCCATGGATGTCGGCGCGGGTGAGTGATGCGGGGCGGAGGCAAATCTCGCTCCTCCCTGCATCGCTCGCCCCCGCAGGAAGGTCGCGCACGAAGTTGTCGGACTATAGTAGGAGCCCAATCTGGAGGAGGTGTACGCACTTGCGATCCTTGTTGGCGGCGGCGAGGAACTCCCTGGCGAGCAGCTTGATGAGCGTGATGTTGCGGCCCACCTGGTTGATGGGGAAGTGCTCCTCGGTGCGCTCGAAGTCGAACCGGAACACGCTGCTCGGGCCCACGTGCTTTTTGCCGATGATGCCTGCATCAACAATTCAACACTCCAATTTCTTACCTACCTATACTTAGATTTCGTTTGTGACGTAAAGCAGAAAATTAATGAAGGTATTTTTTTGCATGTCCAGAACCTACGTGTATTTTATTGAAAACTTACTTTTTCAACTTGTAGTTGTACCGGCAGTTTTACTGATAGAATTAGTGAAATTCTTTAGAAATTCAGATATTCAGCAATATTTATTGTGACACACAAGAAGACATGACATAAAGTAAATCAAAAATATAAAATTGACACAGAATAGTGTCATACCTTTAAAATACTAAATCTACAGAAACAAATAGAAAAAGAGTTTGCCTAGGAGCCTATACAATCTCTAACACTGCCCCTTTGTGTAGGCACTGGTAACACATATCTAATTAATAATGATCCAAAAAAAAACAATAAACTAACCCTACTACAATTAACATCACAAAATATTTAAAATTTTAACAAAGTATTGATGCTTTTCTTTAGTAAGCGCTTTAGTTAGCACATCTGCTGCTAACTCAGCTGAGGATCGATATAAAATTTTAATAATACCAGCATTGACGGCCTCACAAATAAAATGATAAAGCACATCAATGTGTTTAGTCCGTTTAAAGGACTCATTAATTATAAGTTTGTGTGTGCTTTGATTGTCGTTATAGACAGTTACTGGCTCTTGTGGGTTTATGCAAAACTTCAACTCGCTAAAGAAATTTTTAATAAATTTTGCTTCTCTCACCGCAGAACCTAAACTATAAAATTCTGCTTCAGTTGAAGACAAAGCCACAACGTTTTGCTTTTTGGCTCCCCAGTTTAGTAGAGAATCCCTAACAAAGTCAGTACGCCAGAATATGAACGTCTATCTGTTACATCTCCGGCCCAATCAGCGTCACACAAAATGTCTATCTTATTAGATCCTTTACGTTTAAAGTTTAGTCCAAACTCTTGCGTACCTTGTAAATATCGTAATACGCGTTTTGCAGCCACCCAGTGTTTTTCATTATAGCAAGTGTTGTACTGGCTTAAATTGCTGCATGCGAAAGCAATGTCCGGACGCGTACTAACGGCAAGGTACATAAGGCTACCTATCAACTCCTGATAAGGGAATTTAGTGTCACATTCTGAAGCTTTTTCTAAATTGAAGTTCACCTCCATTGGAGTAGAAATAGGCTTACAATCATTCATTCCAAATTTTTGTAATAAATTTTGTACATAAACAGTTTGTGACAACTTTAACATGCCATTAGGTCTATCCCTATCTATTTTAATGCCTAAGGCTTGCTTGACAGGACCTAGTAATTTTATTTTAAAATGTTTGTTTAGTGAATCATAAAGTTCTTTCTTGCCTTTTGTACTATTACTAAAAACAAAAAAATCATCTACGTAAAGCGCAATAATAACTTTGTCTTTACCAAAATCTTTCTGATAAACACATCTTTCACATTTTAATTGTGTAAACCCAATAGAAATAAGAACATCATGAACTTTTTCGTTCCAGGCGCGACTTGCCTGTTTGAGTCCATAAAGACTTTTCTTCAATAAGCAAACTTTGTCCTGCCCCTCAGTCTTAAAACCCTCTGGTTGCTCCATAAAAATGGTTTCGCGAAGGTCCCCATTTAGGAAAGCAGTATTAACGTCGATGTGTTCGATATCCATGTCGAACTCAACACCAATAGCAAATAAGGTTCTCAAAGTGCTATGTCTCACTACAGGAGCAAATGTTTCTTCAAAGTCAACACCATAACGTTGCGTGAAACCCATGGCAACTAATCGTGCTTTATATTTGGAAAGGTTCCATCAGCATCAGTTTTTTCTTTGAATACCCATTTGCATTTGATCACATTTGTATTCTTTGGTCTATCGACCAATGTCCAAACATTGTGAGACATAAGAGAATTATATTCATCTTTCATGGCGTCAAGCCATTCTGTAGCATTATCAGAATTTACTGCTTGACGATAAGTTTTAGGTTCATTACGACACATAAGTGCTTGATGTGTGAAATAATTAATCACATAATCATCGAACCAAGCTGGAACCCGACGCTCACGAGTAGGTCTACTATTGACTAATGAATCTTCTTCGATAGCAGTATCGTTATCAAAATCATGATTGTCTGAATTGTGATTGTTGGTTGAAGAAACTATCTCATCAACAATAACAGGTTCATGAGTATCAACAACTACATTATTGCGTTCCACAGGTGTATCACAGCTATTATTAACAGATCGATCAGAGACATTTTGCACAATTATATTTGGTGCATCAAAACTAAATTTATTTTCAGCTACTATAGTGGAATCTTTATACATACTATTTTCAAGAAAAACAACAGATCTAGCTTTTATAATTTTCCCAGTATCTGGGTCAGCCAGACGATATCCATCGGAATGACCACAGTATCCTACCATAATGTAACATTTGGCTTTGGCATCTAATTTCGAATGCGCTTGCTCGGGAGTCAAAGCATATGCCCTACAACCAAAAACACGAAGATGACTTAAGTCTACTTTCGACTCAGTCCAAAGTTCATGTGGTGTAGTCCCACGAACAGCAACAGTAGGAGAACGGTTTTTTAAATATACAGCAGTACTAACTGCTTCCGCCCAAAAATTCTTACCGATGCCAGACTCATGAATCATGGTCCTCGCTTTCTCCATTAGAGTCCTATTAAGCCTTTCACTGACACCATTTTGTTGAGGTGAATAGGGAATAGTGGTTTCATGGACGATTCCGAATTTAATTAAATAGCTAGAAAATAATTTGTTGCAATATTCAGTTCCGTTATCGGACCTGAATCTTTTTATTTTAAGATTCGTTTGATTTTCAACCAATTGTTTAAATTGAATAAAGGTATCTAAAACAGTTTTTGGCATCCTTACGTTTCAAAAAATATACAAAAGATTCGCGTGTATAATCATCAGTAAACGTAATAAAATAACGAAATCCAGAAAAACTTGGTACGGGCAAAGGTCCACATAAATCCGAATGTATCAAATCAAGTTTACAAGTGGCACGGTTAACGGAAACTTTAGGAAAAGGCATCATTTTATGTTTCCCTTCAATACATGGAATGCATGACAATTCATTTTTCTTAAAGTTTATACCGGTAGCTAAGTCATCTTTAAGTAAAGTCATATCCCTAACATTAAGGTGACCAAGACGACGGTGCCATAGTTGAAAATCGTTGTTAGCTATAAAGGCTATATTTTCATTTTTATTCGGAGATTGAACCGCACTAGTAGAAGATAACTTATAAACGCCGTTAATATTTTTTGCTACAAAGCCACAAGAACCAGTAACTTTACAGTTCTTATATGCACGACAGTTATTCTCATCAAAAACTACTGTGTATCCCTTTTTAGTAATTTGATGAACAGACAGTAAATTAGTAACTAATTCTGGTATAAACATAACATCGGTGATACTCTTAATGGTGCTGTCTTTAATATTGACACTAATATCACCTAAACCTTGACTACGTATTTTACTTTTATTGGCAACTGTTATATCTACAGACTTATTGTCAGTAAAATTAGTAAACCAACTTTTACGATTTGACATATGATTAGAACATCCTGAATCAATTACCCAAGTACAATCATTATCAAAGTTATTAAATAAAGCAGTATGAAGAACACTATCATTTTCTAAAACAACACTACACTCATTCTTCTTAATCTTCTTTTTCTCATTTCTGAGTTTAGGGCATTTCGGTCTAATATGTCCCTGTTCATTACAATTGTGACAAACTGGTACGAATTTCCCTTTAGAAGTAGAAGTAGACGCTAAGGCCTTTTCAGAATCAACAGTTGTTGAAGAAAGTGTAGATCTTTTAAGTTCTCCTCTTAACAACTTTTCTTTAACGAAGTCAACAGTAAGTATAGTTTGAGTACCCTGAATTGCCATAATCAATGGATCATAGTCTTCAGATAGACCTAACAACATCCATTCTGCAGTCTCTTCATCATCAATAGCACAACCTAAATCGGCTAAGTCTTGTGTTATGGAGAGGATGGTGCCAATATAACTATCCATAGAATCATAATTGACCAACTTCGTTTCAGTAAGTTTACGTTTTAATTGTAAACGACGACTTATTCCTGAATGCCCATAGGCCTTATTCAAATTATTCCACGCTTCGGCTGCAGATTTGCAATTTTTGATGTGTGGATAACAAATTGGCTTCACCGCTAAACATATTTTTGCGTAGGCGCTTTGGTCAAGTAATGGATCAAAAGCTATAGATGGATCACTTACAACATTCCATAATCTTTGCTCTATAAGCAAAAGTTTCATTTGGAATTTCCAATTTCCATAGTTGTCTTTTCCGTTCAATTTATCTACATGTGGTCCAAAACTACTCATATAAATTGGATTGAACACACCTGAGCTCGAAGTCGACGGAGTAGTCGGCGGCAGTTGCACATCACTATTATGCATTGTAGATAAAAATATATCGGAACTAATTAAAACTGGTCACAGATTTTACTCGTAATAACTTGAAATTCTAATTAAATTAAAATGGCCCATAACCTGATAGAATTAGTGAAATTCTTTAGAAATTCAGATATTCAGCAATATTTATTGTGACACACAAGAAGACATGACATAAAGTAAATCAAAAATATAAAATTGACACAGAATAGTGTCATACCTTTAAAATACTAAATCTACAGAAACAAATAGAAAAAGAGTTTGCCTAGGAGCCTATACAATCTCTAACATTTACATTGATTTTATCAAAATTTTCAAAAATATTCTAAACACTTCTAAAGCCGTATTAGTCGTTAAACGACACCTTGACCGAAGGTATTTGGTAGGTACTAATCTATATTAATACTAACCAATAATATGTAGGTATGATTTTAAATTTAACATTATATAAATGTTAGAAAAATTAGTACAAAGATTTTGGTGGTTAGAAAAAGAATTTCGAAAAATTATAATCTTGAGGCGGGAATCGAACCCGCGTCCGCTGTTATCCGGGCAGGTGCCTGACCGCTCGGCCACCCAAGACACTAATTAACTTGCCGAAATTCTTCTAACCTTTACACTTCACGTTGTAAGCCAACGGGTACTGTACGTTTGCTTTATAAACTATTATATTTTAAATTTAACATTATATAAAAATTGTATATAAAAAATTTTATATAATGTTATTATTTAAGTCACCAAATTCTATGTAGGTATGAGTTTTAAAGAGTAAAGAACAAATTGGAGTACCGGTCATGACGCCGTGCTGGCGGAGCAGTGCCGGCAGGCTGGTGACGTTGTCGAACGCGTTGAAGTGGTGCACCCCCTGGTGCAGGCCGTACATGCCGCTCTGGTGGCTCGACATACCCGTCAGTAGCGCGGCGCGGCTGAACTCGCCACACAACGGTTCCATTTTTAATTATAAAACTACCTTGCCTATACCTATACATGATATACTTCTAATAGTCCGACAACTTCGTGCGCGACCCTGCTGCGGTATGAGGGGCGTTGGCGGGGACGAGGCGCTCTCAGCTCTGGATGTTGGCGGGGGTGGGTGATGCGGAGCGGAGGAAGAACTCGCTTCTCCCCGCATCGCCCGCCCCCGCTAGCATCTAGAGTCCCGTCCCGCCACCGCCTCGTACCGCAGGAGCGTCGCGCACGAACTTGTCGGACTATAGTAGACAAAAATACCTCGGAATTTTTTGTGATAGATACCCACTTGTGATAGATACCCACCTGGGGGAACAGCTGCTGACCGAAGTAAAAGCATTGTTGAACAAGACGCCTCGTCGGGCCAAGGCGTCTATGTTGGGAGTCTGGCAGATTTTGTTCAAGTACGCGCCAATTTCGAAGCCGCCATCGTCAGCTGGAAAATATTTTAAACCATAGGTACAAGTCTTATGCGAAGCAAGAGTAATCGACAAATTCGATGTGGCTGTAGGATTGCACCGAAGATCGACATTTGTAAGCCCCTATCTGTTCCTTCTGGCTGTGTGCTTTGACATCAGACATCCAGAAGGAGGCACCTTGGTGGTTTTTGTTGGGGATAGTCTATCCAAGGTCTAGAGTAGACTGAGAAAATGTCAAAGTAAGGGGCTAAAGATCCAAAACCGTGCATTTGTACTATGCTCTTTCGGTGGCGATTGGCTTAAAAGTTAAGATGATTATCCCTTCCAGTTTGTGCCGCTTTTAGGCAACTACCTCAGATCATTAACCCAAAATGACGGTGATACAAACAATGACCGCGAAAGGAATAATTTGGTTTTATGCATTGTCCAGTATAATGTACAATTAATAATTATTATTATAAGAAAATGTTTAAGGTGTTTCCTAATTTGCCAACTCCTTCTTTTTTTTCCAGATGTCACCAGTTATTCAGCATATTTTAAAATAGACAAATTGGTATTCAATGATAATAATATGGCGAAAAAACATGGCTGTGCAAGCAGTATATTCCTTTGCTTTTCAGTAATATAAAACAAATAACTTATTAAGGTTTTTTTTGTGTGCCGCTTGTTTGTCTTTAAAAATCCAATCCAATATAATTTGAATTTAAAATATTTGTGTAAGCAACAACATACCGTATTTTATTTAGCTAATAATCTGTTATAATATATCGTTAATAAATTTTAATACAGCTGCATACAATAGTTAATACTAAATAATATAAATAATATACCTATAATAAACAAAGCATGCGATCATAGAAAGGGAGAAAACATTCTTAAAATACCTATTGTTATTCATAATTTCATACCTAGTAATACAAGCACATTTCTCGTTTTACCGGAACATACTGTTACTATAATTGATAAACATAATATAAAAACACAATTATATTGTGCCGATCTAAACATGATGATTTGACGACTTTGGTATTCGATAAACGATCAAGCGTTTCCGATCTAACTGTTTCTACTGTAAATAGTTTTTGGTTGGTCGAGTTGTCGAGTTGGATGACATTTCGCCTCTGTGACGTTTTCCTCTACTAAACTTTTTGGTAGAGGCAGGCACACAGGCACCCAACCCACCAAGCAAGTTTGTTTACTTTGTTTTTTTACTCCGTATGTTGCCGTGACAGACACTCGTTGCAGCGCACTCAAAGGATATTAGATTTAAAGGGTACTCAGCACAAAGTTCACAGTTTTATGTTGGCACTGCAGCCCCGGGAACACCTCTCTTGAGACATACCGGCCCTCATTTGGCTCCAAAATTTAAATCTAAATTTTAATGTTATACGATGTCGCTTAGGAAAAACGTGTTGTGTTTATTTGACGTTGATGGAACCCTGACAAAGCCGCGGCAAGTAATAGAGGAAGAACTGAAGAATTTTTTATTAGAAGATGTGAAGCAGCGTGTGGCTGTTGGGCTCGTTAGCGGCTCCGACTACTCAAAAATCGTGGAGCAGATGAATGGAGAAAACGTCACCAACAAGTTTGATTTCGTTTTTTGCGAGAATGGGCTGATGCAATATAGAGAGGGTGTACTGATAAGCAAACAAAGCATTGTCAACCAAGTAGGTGATAAAAAACTGCAGAACCTAATCAATTTTGCACTCGGCTATATGTCTAAAATAGAACTACCAGCCAAAAGAGGAAATTTTATTGAATTTAGATCAAGCATGATAAATATATGTCCAGTTGGACGATCATGCAGCCAAAGTGAGAGAGATGAATTTTCCAAATATGATATGGTGCACAATATTAGGAAACAGTTGGTAGATGCTCTTAAAAAAGAATTCCCAGATTACGGCTTAACATATGCACTAGGAGGCCAAATCAGTGTTGATGTTTTCCCCAATGGTTGGGATAAGACATATTGTTTAAATCATATTACAGATGCTAACTTTGATGAAATACATTTCTTTGGAGACAAAACAGAAATAGGAGGAAATGATTATGAAATTTATAATGATGAAAGAACTATTGGACACAAAGTGGCTTCCCCTGATGATACCAAAGAACAACTTAAAAAATACCTTAACATTGAATGACACTATTTTGTGTTTATATAAGCAAGTTGGGTCATATGAAATCATGTAAATAAAATCGAGGATTATAATATTTTTTTATTTTATCATTGAAACCTAAAAGACATTTATGTACACTTAACTTCTGATAAGATTTAAATTCTTATCTGTTTTATGCTGTTATCATAGCATTCAAAATGTATGCATAGTTTATAAAGATAATATAAAATTTATAAATAGTTTAACAAAATAAGTTTTTCTAGAATATTAACAATGGTCTGTAAAAATATGAAAAAACGTCTGTAGATTGTAATAAAAATTCAGTGGCCTTTATAAACTGGCTTCCGTTTCTCTATGAAAGATATCATTCCTTCTTGTCTGTCCTTTGTAGGAATATTGATTTCATAACATTTTTGTTCCACTTCATATCCATCAGTAATGCTTAACTGGATGCCTTCATTGAAGGCCCTTTTAGCACATCTAAGTGCAATTGGTGCATTAACTATTATTTCACTAGCTACATTTAAAGCTTTTTGAAATGCTGCATTTTTATGATCATTTTGATGTACCACATGGTTCACTAAACCTGTAAAAATAGTAGATACATTTGTTTATATAGTTAATAATATGATTCACATGCATTTGTCGTGTTTTGAATCCATCAGAATTAGTTATATTACCAAGTTGTTTAGCTTCTTCTCCACTAATTACTCTTGATGTGAATATTAATTCTTTTGCAATATTTAGATGCACAGCTCTGGGTAGTCTCTGAGTGCCCCCTGCACCAGGAATGAGGCCCCTACCAGTCTCAACAAGTCCTAATTTTGCAGAATTTGCTGCAATCCTTATATCGCAAGCTAAAGCCAACTCCAGTCCCCCCCCGACTGCAACACCTTCTATTGCAGCTATAGTGGGCATGGGTAGGTCCTCGACTTCAATGAATGTACCCCGTAGTCCACGAACAAAGTCTGCAACTTGTTCATCAGACATTTGGAATCTTTCTTTTAAATTTGCTCCTGAAAACAAATGACCAAAACGCACCTTTGATTATAAACCGAAATAAGTAAAATAAACTGGATTTTGACTTATTATAAAACGCATTAAAACAGTAAAATGAATACGATCAGTCTTACAAGCGCTCTTACAACTAAAATATTTATATCGCATTTCTCCTTTTTTTAGTTTGCATAAACGTAGACTGGGTCATACTCCCAAAACTTTGAATGCATTTCCCAACAATCTTGAATTTTGTATTATTTCAGTTAATTATTAAAGGTGCGAAAAGATATTTTACTTAAAATGATAACTGACCATAGGGTGTCAATAACTTACCAGCACAAAATATGCCGGGCACAAGGCTATGAAGTATGACTACAGATACGTTTGTATCTTCTCGTAAAAGTTGATTAACTTCCTTCATAGCTTTAATAAGCTCATAACCTAATGCATTTCTATCTTTAGGACTGTTTAAACCGTACAAGGCTATGCCCTTTTCTCCGCCAGTTAGTTTTTGATATACAACTGGACCGATATTCTCAGTTTGCTGTTGGTATTGTGTGGCTAAAAAACGAACATTTGTCCATTTTGTCAAAGTTCTAAAATTTTTGGAAATTGTGAGCATTTTAATATCAATCTAATAACACCGCCTATCTAAATAAAATATATAAGTTTAAACTTTTTATTTTAACACTCATTCGAAATGGGTACTCAATACACAAGGCACAATAAAAGGTTAATTATTATCTCAATTCAAAGATAACAATGATGTGATAATATGTCATCCACAATCATTATGTAAATAAAAAGGCACAGTATTATGTTTGTTCAGTTTGTATTTTATAATTTTGGACTTTGGAGTGGTGCTTGCTTGCTTTTTACACTTTTGTTTTCTTGTGTGCGACTATGGGAATTAATTAATGGCCATTTATAGATTTGTCTGGTCTTTTTATTGGAAAACGCCACGCTTGACGATGCAGTGCCAAGATGTAATAAAATGTTACAAGAAACTTTAGGAATTTTATTAATGTAATAAATTAATTTTGTTCGCATGGCTGTATAGGCCAGCTTCTGTTGCCCATCTGAATGGAAGAAAACAAAACAGCTGACCTAACACTTTTTTCTTATTTTTTTTTTGCTTTTTAATTTTCCTTATATTTTAGGGAAGGCAAAGGGTCTAGCCCATACAGCCAAGTCTTTAGTGTATATTTTATCTGTAGTCTTATGAAATAATGAGTGGGTGAAAAGTATGAATGTAATGAATTTTACGTTAAAATATGGGTGCCACATATTTTAACGCATCTAGGGAGTGCTTGGCGCGAATTGAATGGTAACAGAGTTAATGATGGTGCTTGATGAAATGGATAAAACCACTTTTTATAGTGATCTTCACCACAACTGCTAACAAACTGTTACATGCTAAACAGTTTGGGTTCACGAGGGGAAAATCCACCACTGACGCTGGAATAACCCTCATTAAGCACATATTTGATGCTTGGGAAAATCGGCAGGATGCTTTGGGTATCTTTTGTGATCTTTCTAAGGCATTTGATTGTGTTTCACATCAAACGTTATTAGCAAAATTAAAGCATTACGGTGTATCTGCTGCCTCATTGAAACTGATAAAGTCATACCTGAGTGATAGGATTCAAAAAGTAGTAATTAATAAAGCCGAATCTTCGGGTTCACCAATGCAAATGGGTGTTCCTCAAGGATCAATACTGGGACCATTACTATTCATAATATATATAAATGACCTTCCCTTCTACACAGAATCTCTATGTGATACGGTACTATTCGCAGATGACACCTCATTAATTTTCAAAGTAGACAGAGGTAAAGATAATTATGATGACATCAATATAGCTATTTCCAAAGTTCTTGATTGGTTTACAAATAACAACTTGTTACTCAATTCTAAGAAGACCAAATGTATTAAATTTTCATTACCAAATGTTAGGCAAGTTAGTAGTCCGATTACAATTAATAATGAAACGATAGAATGTGTCAATTCTACAGTATTCTTAGGAATAAAGTTGGACTCCAAATTGCAATGGAATCCTCATATTTCAACTTTATCCGAGAGACTAAGTTCAGCAGCATATGCGGTAAAAAAAATAAGGCTATTAACTGATGTTGAAACAGCCCGGCTTGTTTATTTTAGTTACTTTCATAGTGTAATGTCGTATAGCTTACTTCTTTGGGGTACAGCTGCAGATATTCAGGATATATTTATTTTACAAAAAAGAGCTATACGTGCTATTTACCTATTAAAGCCTCGCGATTCACTTAAAAGTCTGTTTAAAGATATTAATATCCTCACTCTTGCTTCACAATACATATACGATTGCATTCTATATGTTTATAAATACTTAAATACATTTGCTAAAATTAGTGATATTTATAAACACAACACTAGAAATAAAA
The DNA here is from genome assembly GCA_963931975.1 of Cataclysta lemnata. Lineage (NCBI taxonomy): Eukaryota > Metazoa > Arthropoda > Insecta > Lepidoptera > Crambidae > Cataclysta > Cataclysta lemnata. The sequence continues at coordinate 12,849 of CAWVPI010000094.1, forward strand.
ATAAACTTGCCTTTACTAGATTCAGATTGCACAAGGTTGCTAATTCTTTTATGGGGAAATGTATACTCTTCTATAATAAGATACCAGGATCTTTGACTGAACTGCCTCAACACAAATTTAAGCCTTATGTAAAAAAAGTACTAATGGCAAAAGGATACTATAAAATTCAGGATTATCTAGATGACAAGGATGTTTGGAATAAATAACTTTTATTTTTATATAATCGATGATTAATATGCTGTTATGTCTGTAATGAAGGATGTTGATAGCTTCAGAAATTGTGACTCTAATTATTATTACTTGACGTTAAAGCTATTGACATCTTTCATTAAATTTTCATTGAATTTAGATTATATATTATATATGTAACTAAGGGAGGAAAATACCCGACTGAGTTTCTTGCCCGTTCTTCTCAGAACAGGGCCTCCCGGTAGCTTACGAACGGATGGCGTAGATTTTTCGCTAGATATTGAAAACTTGTGTGTCCGTATAGGTAGGGTGGGGGATGGGGGGTTGATTGGTAGTGCGCGGCATGTTTCGGTTTATGTGATTGGCGAGTTGTGGGATTGTATTTGGTGCATAATTTACAATGTACCTGCAATGTCATAACTCGTTGACAATGGTGGGTTTCTCTACAGCCTACTTGCGTGCCGTTCTGCTAGCGGAGCGTTGGGCCCTGATGCGTTTAGTACCATCTTGGTATTGAACGCGGCAGGGTCGGCGCTTCGTTGCGGACCGGGGCGTGGGCGGGTTTGGGAGACCTATCATTACAGGCTGAGGCATGCTGCGCACTCCACTGTTTTTTTTTCTACTATTTTTTTTTTTTTTTTTTTTCTTGGACACACGGGTTTTCGGTATCTAGCGTCTTGACGATTCATAAGTGTATTGTAATCATACCAGATATGAATAAATGAATTTTGACTTTGACTTTGACTTTGACAACATCAAACACATCATGAGACTTATTTTCGATGATTCTGCATAATTGCACATCAACACGGATGCTTGTGCATCAAAATAACACCACTTTCACTGCACAAAATCCACTCTGAACCAATTTTAGAACTATCGAAAATAAATCTGGCTGACACCACGAAGCGCGCCAAACACTCATTATTTTTTTGTTAAATTCTCCCTATCCATCCTCCGTCCCACGGCCATGCCACACAGAGGGAAAGTATATTGAACGTAGGATATTTTACTAAAAGAAGACATCGTTTTATTTTTAATAATAAGTAGAACTGTATTCACAGATTTTTAAAAAATCGCCTACCTCAACCGGGAATCGAACCCGCCAAATGTGATAGAAAAATTACATATATTTTATAATAGCCTTTGAAAGGGCTACTCATAAGCATTATTTTTTCCTAAATAACCTAGCATATTAAATGAAACTAAGATCATAAAATTTTTCATTTTATTTAAAATTTTGTTCAGAGAAATTTCCTCTGACTTGGCCATGCTTCCAACAATTAACATTATCTACTTATTATTAAAAATAAAACGATGTCTTCTTTTAGTAAAATATCCTACGTTCAATATTTAATATACTTTCCCTCCGTGTGGCATGGCTGTGGGACGTCCAGTATTAGGTCCTGTATTAGGGTAGGGTTTATAGTCTGTTCTGTTATGGGCATCGGAGACGGTCAAGGCGGCTTCGCGTCAAACACGTAGATTTTCCGTTGTGTTTGCTAGAACTTGCTCTAAACAGTGCTTGAAACACAGAACACTATTACTCTAGCCTGTCAAAAGGCTTGACCATAGACTATAAATACATTTAAAATCACATCAAACGCGTATCAAGCTCATAAAGATTAAGTCGATGAAAATGATTGAATCAAGCTAAAATCTACGTGTTTGACGCGAAGCCGCTTGATCGTCTCGAAGGCCCATTAAGCTTTTTAAAGGGATGTCACAAATTATAGGTTAGATAATGTTCTTTTTGTGTTTTTTGACCACGGAAATAAATACCTTGAAAAATATATTTAAGAATAAGTATTTAATAAACGCAGAGGAAAAACAATATTTTAAAGATGATACATACCTGTATGAAAAGTTATATCTAAAATTTTAGCCATTTATCTACAAACAGAACATTTGCTTGTTTTTCACTCCTTATTTTAGTTTATTGTGGGATAAAACCATAGAACTATGTCATCCAAGGATGTGATTTGGTTATGTGACTTGGATAAAAACACTAAAACAACTCTTCAAATGTATCTTTTTACAAATGTGACGAATATGGAAGAAATCAGGGAAAGTTTGATAAAAGGTCACTGGAAATGTGTAGCTGTTAACCCTATACTTATACTGGATCCATTGCAAGTAGCAGTTGCGGCGAATAGAGCTGTTGTATCTGAAAAATTTAACTCAATGGTGACAAGAAATGTATTTTCTGAAATCCTTTACAATCTATCTTTGTCAAAAAATATTACACAAAGTTTGAAGACTTTTGGAATAGGCAATAACTGTGATTTGTTATTATGTTTTCTGAAAGTTGAAGAGTTGCATAATTGTGAAGATATTTTGTCTAAAATTAAAGGTGATCTTTGCGCAATAAGTCAACTCAGCGAGTTTTCTGATTTAACAAAAATAAAAAGTACATACAAACTAAGCGATTGTAAGAATGACTCTGATTTGTTAGATATTATTATTAGCAGAATGGTTACTAAGAATTTTGTGTCATATTAAATTTTAAATAGGTTTAACAATATAGTTTTTTATTTCTTTATCATCTCATTAGGTCCTATCTTGCTATTCTCTGCTTTCGTGCTTAAATTAATATTGTCCCCTTATCATATTCAAAGTGGGTGTCAAAATTACTCTTGTTAATGAATCCTGTTGGGTTGGAGATGAAATGAAAACTTACTGAAGACAAAAGGCAGTGGCAAACAAAATGTTGAATGTTTTTAATTCATTGTGCCCTTCCAGCATAGTAAAATTGAAAACATTTCGTGGAGCGAAGTTTTTCTTAATTTGGCGCCAATTCGTATTCGCGCGAGGCGCGTTCCATTTCTAGTGTTGTAACTTGCTACTTAAAAACGAAAAGTAGCAGTTATGATTTTTTACTTTTTTCATAATGCTTTTTTTATTACTTCATACTTATCTGCTTAAAAAAAATTCTAAGTTCTAATGAGACGTTGATTTTTATTTAGTAGTGCATATAAAAACAAAATGAATGTATTTTTTATAATATTGTTTTTCCTGATCATATTCGCAAAACTTTCATTTGAATTTTACGAATATTCAAAAATATGCCAAAAATATTTATATAGCATTATTGCTGTTTTATATCATCCTTGTAATATAAAATTAGAATGCTGCCGCACTTATGAAAAATGCATCATCTACCTTTATACAACTTCTGAGAAAAATGCGTTTGAAGTTTTTTTTTCTTAGTATACTTGTATTGCAGTGCCTCAAGCACGAACTTTTCTAAGATCCGCATTTCTTATCGTATCGAGAAAGCACTCTAAAACCAAAACAAAATAAATTCTAAATCGAAAATTATTTATACTTCTTAGATCAATTTGTTTATAATGTCATATTATTCTTTCAATTAAAATGAAATCAACTTTAATAGCTGAAAAAAAATAATACATACATACATACATAAATCACGCCCATATCCCCGAAGGGGTAGGCAGAGGTGAATTCTCACACGCGTTTCGCCAATTATGTCAAGTCCCATGTAATAGGTGGCGAGCCTATTGCCATTTATCGGGCACAAAAGTCGCAGTACATTGTCAGGACGGTAGTATAAGAGGAACGCTGCTGCCCATTCCTCATCACTGATTTATCCTTAGTCGCCTTGTACGACACCCACGGGAGAGATTTGGGATGGTGACAATTGTATTCTACTCTGCCGTCACCACACGGCTAATTCATTCAAAAAAAATAATTCATGATAATAATATTTGTTTGGTTTAAGAACGCTTTCCGTGACTCTTGTTTTGTGACGTTTGGTATCGAGAAGCGGAATCCGATTAATTTGTCACGTTTTCGAGAGAACACTGTGTAAAATTCGAAACTGTCGCTGTCAAACATCAAGATCGCCATGGAAGCCGTTCATAAACCGAGCAAATTTATTATTAGCAAGTTATATTTATTTATTTACATCAACTATTAACGTAAATTTTATTATAGTCACAAGAATTTAAGACACATTAAGTATGTGTTTATAATGTTAATCATAATTTAATGAGACAATGAAGACACCCCAAGCAATATTAAAAAAAATTCCGATTTTAGATTTATAATTTTTTAATTTGGTTTTAGAGTGCTTACTCGATTTGAAAAATTTGTGCTCAGGGCACAGAACTAAGCTAACTATTGATGTAAAAATTGGAATAGTCAGTATAATATTAAAATGGTCTCTATGGGGAAGTACGCTGTTTTCCTGATTTCAAAAATGCATATAACTAAATTCCGCTAAAAATCGTACTTAATGCGTTCCTCGTATATCAATGGCAATAAATAAAACCATCGTTCATCCCATTTCTTATTTTATTTCAACAACAACAATTAAATTTTACGTTTATGTAAAATGTAGATACATTATTCCTCATTAATATGTAAAAGCTACAAATCAATTCATAGACTAAATGCGGTACCTGGGTACATTGAATATTCTCGGTTACAATAATCTGTGACATTGCATCGGTTCCCACCGGGCAGCGCCGTGCGGTCAACCAAGTGGTCTCGTGGCCACACTCACACACGATAGGAATCCCTCCTGGAATAAACGCTCAGGGTATCTCTCGCCCGCTTGCCCTCGCAAGCACTCTCAGCTGTCATTATATCTAACTGTACAGGGACTAAATAATTCTGATCAATAAAATACGACTGCGAGGCGGTCTTCACACAATCAACACGCTTCCCACGTCCCACACGCTCCCAGCGTTCTACTCGGTAATCTGCGACCGAACCACGAACACAAGACTGGCTACCTTAAACGTACGAACAAAATCTTAATTAAAATGGCATCTAAATATTGAACCTTAGGAACTGTCAGCAGACGATCAACCACGAAAGTGTTGGGAATAAAACGAATTTCTCGGAACGGATCACACAAGAAACTCGTCTCGGACAGCGGACTCGAGTCGCCGCCCTCAGCTGCCTGCGCACGCAGGGTCGCCGCGCACGTCGCGACACCGCTTCTGTTCCCCCTTTAGTCTTAAGGGTCGCGGCCTCACCGTCGGCCCACCGCGTTGCACTAAAGGTCGGTACATATCTAACGCAAACTGCGTCCCGTCGCGTACGCGTAACTATCGAAGAAAACAACCGCCCTGTCGATGCTGAACGCGGAAGCTGCCCAATGTGGGTGGTCTAATTCGACCGAATAGACGCGGTCGACGCTCGACGCATTTTCCGTCAGACACGTACCGACCCTAACTAATGATATCGCCCGTTATTCGGGGCCTAGACGCCACCCTGACACTGGGAACCTTCCAATGACCGATTGCGACCGGTGCCACGGCGCCTGCCAAACGTCCACTCGCTTCTCTCAAACAGCCATGAGTACTTGGCGCTTCGCCGCAGCCCGCTGTCGTCGGCGCGGGGCGGCGTCACTGGGCGAAGGGCAGCGCAGGCTGTAGAGCGAGGGTCACCGGCGCGCCTCCGCCACGTACACCGACACCGTCGAGTCCTTGCAGCCCACGGCCAGCGCCAGCCTGCGGGAGGGGGGCGGGAGGGGGGCGTGAGCGGCGCCTCGCTGAGGGCGCCAGACGCGCTGGGGCTACATTTGTGACGCGTGCACTGTGCCCGCGCCAGTCTGCACGCTCGCGAATGTTGTCGCGACAGATGGCTCTGATGCGCGCCCGTCAACATCGCCCTCGCCCGAATACCACGCGCGTCACAATATAGCCCCGGCAGAGGCGCACGCACCTGAGCGGGTGGAAGGCGAGGCAGGCGACGGGCCCGATGCGCGCGCCCATGAACCCCTCGTGGAACTTGATCGTGTTGAGGTGCGCGCCGCCCGTGTCGAACACGCTGATGCACTGGTTCACGGACCCGCTGCGGACGACGATTTGGTTATTAAATGGGCTAAGTAATATTTTATGACTTATTTATAAACAAAATTATACGCATAAAAGTGTTAATATAGGCAAAAATTACAATGGATGACACCTATATGATGACAACCTATGTGCCGTGTGGTGACGGCAGAGTAGAATACAACTGTCACCACCCTAAATCTCTCCCGTGGGTGTCGTACAAGGCGATCAAGGATAAAAACAGTGATGAGGAGTGGCAGCTGCGTTCCTCTTTATACCACTTAGCAATGTACTGCGACTTTTGTGCCCGATAAATGGCTACTTGGCGAAACGTGGGTGCTAGTTCACCTCTGCCTACCTCTTCAGAGATATAGGCGTGATTTATGTATGTGATACACGGTACAAGCTAGAT
>CAWVPI010000096.1:0-14371 GCA_963931975.1 Cataclysta lemnata
TGACGGCAGAGTAGAATACAATTGTCACCACCCCAAATCTCTCCTGTGGGCGTAGGCAGCAGCATTCCTCTTACACCATCTACCAATAGCAATGCGATGCGAGCCTATTGCCATTTATTGTGCCCGATAAATGGCAATAGGCTCGCCACCTAAATTACATGGGACCTAGCATAATTGGCGAAGCGTGGGCGCTAGTTCACCTCTGCCTACCCCTTCGGGGATATAGGCGTGAATAATGTATGTATGTATGTCACATTACAAGAGGAGCTCGCTAGCGCATTGGCATAGCGCGCTTTGCCTGCAATTGCGTAAACAAAGCAATCTTGGCCGATCATTGGATGGGTGACCAAAAATTTATTACCTCGAGTTCCTCCGTGCTTCGGAAGGCACGTTAAACCATTGGTCCCGGCTGCATCTGCAGTCGTTAATACCCACCAACCCGCACTGGCGGTGGTGGTTCATGGCCCAATCTCCCTATATTCTACCGTCTATAGGGAAGGCCCGATGATGGTGATGATGTCACATTACAAACTTATTTTTTTGACGGATTTTGACCGGGTTTTTTGGGGAAGGCGAAGACCTTGTCCTAAAGACAAACTTGTCCTCAAGTGCAAGCACTCCCTGTGAACCTTTACAGGGAGTGCTCGACTCCTCCACAGTAGGCATCTCTCGATGGAGCTATACGTGGAGAGCCTTACAGGACGCCCGAGTCGAAGCTTGGGACATTACTGACATGTAGGGTGGTGCATTTGAAAAAGGTATACTACATGTGACGCCCTGTAAAGGCATGGCATGCCATCTATCATCAACTTCCTTTTGACTCTAACCATCCATCACACTCAAAAGGTGATACTGATGAATGAAAGTATAGAAATATAATCGATATGAATGGAGACAACATTCCAATCCACACTGCTTAATATGTTGGCTTATAGTTTTAATGCTGCCTGCCTAACACCAACCCTCTTAGGGTATTAAGGAAAAAGAAGTCAAAAACATTTCGAAAATTAAATGTAAGAAATAAAACGGACTCACCTGTCACCTTCGGGTCCATAGGGAGGATATACTGGCCTATTGGGCTGGTAAGGAGATCCATATTCGTAACCGTAACCTTGTTGGTAACCTGTAAGCCAAAAATAAATAACAAACATACAGTAAACACTAATCTTTACTAATAATAAGTTGCAAAAGATACTCTGTAGCATGCTCATAGAGATAACGGAATGTGCTATATATGAACATGCATATTATACACAACAATTATAATTATTATGTAACATACGTTGCAAACAATATTAACAGCTATTTAATTGCATATACCACTTAACCCCTGTGTTAACATTTGTATATGTATACATATATGATACAAAAATATACAGTTCCACTGAAATAATATTTTACAGTGAAAATAAAATATTAAAACATAATGTTTTTATTTAAACTGGGACATTATGAGAAAAGCAAGAATACAAGAAAGCTCAGAAACCATGCGAAGTATTTTCTCCTTAGTCATAAAATTTATTTGCTTATTAGTAAATTAAGTCAGGATAATTTCATTGTATCAACTGAAAAAATCAGAGCAGTTGAGTAGTTAGTCAATAATATATCAAACGCAGAAAATGTTCTATGTAGCCAGCCACTCTAGAGCGGACAAAGTTATGTAGTGAATAATGTTTAAACGATAAACGACTGCGCCTTTTTTATACTAGTGTATTGAGATTTATAAACTCAACCCTTAATCCCTTATTAATAAACTGGTGGCTTACATCACAAACGTGATCTTGAATGCGAAGAAACGAGACAGCCTATACTTAAACCGTGTTTATTTAATAAGTCCTATTATTAAGTTCAAGGTAAGGACAGCAACTCATACTATGTCCCAGTTAAAAAAAAACACTATAACAACCTCGAATACCCAAAACCCAGAACTTCTAATCAAATGGTGGTACGAAAGATATTAATGGTGTAATGTCACAATACTCATAATATGAAAATTATATAAGACTCAATTCTTGTGTTCGCTACAATTGTAATAATTAATCATACGTATTGGTCAACTGTTCAACATTTAACATATTTAATTACACAAACGCATGCGGTTAATAAGATGCAAATGATACCCACAACATAACCCAATAAGATACAAAGTATATTTTGAGATTTTTAATGTGATGATGAAAAAAAAGCATCAATTAAGATTTTCATCACACAGGAATGTAATCAAAAAAGGTTTTAAACTAAGGGCCCGTTTCACAATGGACTGGTAAGTTCTAAATAGCTTACTTGGCAGTTTCAATTGTCATAAATTTCATATTACACCTCTGAAATGATCTACCAAGAAAGCTATTCAGAACTTACCCGTCCATTGTGAAACAGGCCCTTAACGAAATAGTTACTTTCCATATTTAAATACAATTGTTCGAAAAAGGGGGGGTTACTTTTGTCTCAAACTGGGCAAAGCGGTGGTGTGTGTGAGGGGTGAGGGGTTAAGTACCTGGGGGTCTCCGCGGCCCCGGCGGCTCGTCGAAAGGGTTGGAGGCGGCGAGGTTGTCGCCGCCGGGCCCGCCGCCTACAACCACACGTCTTAGTGCTATATGGAGGTGACTACTTGTTGAAATGCAACTTTACAATAAGCAACTGTACATCCATATTATTATTATTAACAAAATATTTCAATAGCTCATTTGTTATTGACCTGCAATACAAATTTAGCCAAGTTGGCTAATGTCTGTACTGTTATTATTCAGGTACAAATTGACGTCTGGAACAAACAATTTTTGCATCACAATATCAAGTAAAATTGTTTACTGATGTTACTTATGATGATGATAATAGGTACAGGTAGCCATGAAACTTGACATTGTAGTTGCAAAACTGGACCATACTGGCGTAGTCTGAGGTTTTTTTCACCCGCTGTATATGCATTCCCAAGTATATAAATTCCCATTTTTCCTGGGATTGTATCATCATTCAGGATGTACGTTCATATGAACAGTAGTCTTCAAGGTGCTCTGGGGGCTAAGACAAGTCGCCAATCTTATCTATTAGTGCGAATAGAATACAAATGTCATTTTTCTGACAGATGCTCTTTCGTTTGACACAACGGTCACCATGTTGTTTTCTGTGTAATACGTCAGTGTCATACATTTGTATTCTATTTAATTAGGTTGTCACTTCGTTGGAATAGATTGGTCACTTGTCTAGGTGGGCTTGTTAGAAATTAGTGTCAAGCGGTACGAGCCGTACAAGCGTTAGCGGTGACCATCCGTACTATTAGGGAGTTAGTTTGAGACTTTTACAAATAAATAGAAAAAGAAGCGCGCGCGCCTATCGCCGGCACTCAGACTGGCCAGTGGAATTGTTTAGATCATAGGATTTTATCGATCTGAAGTGAAAACCTTTCACTATGTAATAAATAAAACATTCAAGAAATTCAACTTTACTACGGCCATTATAACGAGAGAAAAAATATAAACTACTTTATCAACGAATTGCATTTAAAAATAAAAAGATGTATTTGAAAAAATACATCATCCATTTTAGAAAATAACAGTTGTTGATTGTCTTTGACTTTAAAATATAGGAATTACATATATAATTTTTGTATTTTATATTAAAAGACACATCAAGACTGTTTAGATTGTCTCTATCGTTATATTAGCTGAAGTATATAAATTAATGAGATTAATGAATGAACTGACTATAGGCACAGATTTGCATAAAGTTTAAAAATTTGGTACTGCAGTGCTCGTTAAAAGCCTACACTCAAAAGCTCACTCAACTAATGAAGTCACAGGAGACATTTTTGAGAGAGACAAAGGTAAATCAAAGCGTCAAAACGGCCCTTATGTTGTTGCCCTTAAAAGTCTAACAATTCATCAATTAAAAAAGGAAATTGAATTAAAATTCTGCATATAAAAAGACGAATTTAATGTGGACAGGAAGAACGGACCATGACCAAGCACGAGAACCTAATGTTGATTGATAGATTCTAATTATGTAGTAGGCGCAGAAAGAACTAACAACTTAACGTGCTTTCTGAGCTCGATACATAACATTTCTTGTCAGTCATTCGATGATCGGCCTTTGCAAAGATTTTTAAACACAGTCGCTAGACTTATTATGTTTTGTATTGGTGCACCACCTTTCGTCTACATGCTAAATCGTTGTCATGCATTATTTTTACTGTATATCCACAGCCTTAGATATACAAAATGCACTACCAAGTTCATATTTAGCTTCGCTAACAAAGTTAAGGAGCGTTTTGACGTAACTTATTAAACTTATGGAATCTCACTATTATTATAAGAGGTAATGATAAAATGGCTCCTGAAACTTCCCTGCCAAGCAAGCTTTTTATTTACAGCTTACATTCTTGTGCTGTAGTCAATTTGTGTCCTACATTTCTGCTAGGGTTTCTAAATCTCTAGTATTGTACTATGGTACTTTCAATTGCCAATCAATTCAATTGGTATTTTCAATGCCTTCACATCGGGCAAGAGGTGTGGGAATATTTCAAGCATAACAAAACAGCTATTACTATCACTTTTTGGTCACAAAATCCATGAAGCACTTTCCACGAATTGAAAATTTAAATTACTACTATTTTATATTGATGAGATGCCATCAAATATAAAAGCATACCCCAGTTTATAAATAGGTACCCACATCATTGAAAATACCAAAATCTAGACGCCACAGCTTACTATCATAGTCACGTACAACAATGTGGGCACAGTATGCCAACAAGGACTAAACTTCAAGGTTGTGGGGAGAGATATTCATGTGTAGGTAAGTACGCTGTGGCGAGAGTGTGAGTGTTTGAGAAGGAGTGTGGTGACAACAGTGCAGAATACAATTGTCACCACCTCCGCCTTTCCCGTGGGTGTCGTGTCGTACAAGGCGACTAAGGGTAAGAATAGCTATGAGTAATGGGCAGCAGCATTTTTCTCATACCACCCAGCAATATACTGCGATTTATGTGCCCGATATATGGCAATAGGTTCTCCAATGGGACCTAACTTAACTGGCGAAAAGTGGGTGTTAATTCACCTCTGCCTAGAGCCTACGCCTTCGGTGATATAGACGTGATATATGTATGTATGTATGTATGTGAGAGGAAGGAGTAAAAATGAGAGTGAGTTACCTTGCGACTGGTTGGGCTGGGGTGGGTAGCCGGCGTAGGGCGTGCCGTAGCCGTCCATGGCGCCTCCGCCCGTGCCACCGCCACCCGGGAATGATTCTTGTGAGTTTGATGACCCTGCGCCCAACAATGTATCATTAAAATTAACTAACACCGATTTACATTGAAAAATGCAAACATCAACAATCGCCTAGTGGCAGAATGTAAACTAGAAACAGTATCAAAAATTAATATCTCGATAAAGAAGAAGAGTGACAAAATCATAAGTTGGAATATTAATTTGGAACTATAGTAAAATTAACAATTAACGTTATAAAATGATTTAGTTCACGAAATGGTCACAATAATTAACCAATTTTTTGATGAACCTATAGCTAATTTCGCCGTCTTCCTTAACAGCATCTACCGGGTTTTTTTTTTGACAAGGCGAAAACCTTGATGGGGTCTCGAGCATTGCATGCGAACATCTGATAGGTTTTGACTACCTCGGCAAGCATCTGCCGAGGCAGTCCCACTACCGTATAGCCTCGCAGGGCGCTACGAATCGGGGATTTAACCTTCATAGGGCGGGCAGTGGTAAAATAATTGCCACCATAATTTGAACCTTGGTGGTTTGTAATGAGGTTTAAAACCAACAAACAAAATAACATGCATTGCCCTCTAAACCTTAACCTCCTTTTTAGTAAACATGCGACTATAGTTAGTCTTAGCTTAATACTGATACTTACTTCCTTTGCTAATTGAAAGACAGAGTTAGCATCAATTTGAAACCATTACTAACTTTAGTCCATGTTTTATAATTAGGCGCAACGGGTCAAACCCTCACTCGCCTACAATAGACACATTTGCGCACCTGCAGTGTTGTTGTTGTTGGACTTGCCGCTCTTTTTCTTTGTGGAGGCCTCTACTTGGTTGATGATCGGCTGCGGGTCGATGCCGCCTCGGTCGAAGTGACACTCGTAGGCGAGCAGATTCTTCGTGTAGTGCTTGCGCAGGGTGTAAGCGGCCGACGAGGACGCGCCTATGCCGAGTAGGCCAGCGATGTCCTTCCACGTTTTATTCTTTGTAACCTGCAACACACAACAAACACGTGGCTAATCAAAAGAGCACTTGATTCTTTTTTCTTTTTCGTCTTCCTGCCCTGTTCCCACAGTCTATCAGGGTCGGCGGGGTAATTATGGAAGCCTCTTTCAATCGCTTTCGCCTACTGGTCACTCTCACTCATTGAGAATAATCGCAAAGTGTGCGAGTGACAGGTAGACGAAAGCGATTGAAAGAGGCTTACATAATCGGGGTTCGGAGCAGTGTTTCCTCTTCCATTAATATCGGAGAGTCGCTAATCAAAAAAGTACTTGATCCTTCTTCCTGTCTATTCTCAGTTTATATGAGGTCGTATGTATCCTCTTCCATTAATATAGGTCAGATATTTTATGAATCAAAAGTGGACGGATTGATGTCCAATACCATTAATTAATATAATTCATTACACCGGAAAGGTGCTAGTGATGAATTAATGTACTAAAAAAGAAGGAAAGGACCATGTCGACAGACCGATGAACGGAGAGAGTGATTGGGATGACAACAGTCCAATCCATACTGCTCAAGGTTTTGGCTTAAGTTTTACAGCCGGCCGCCTGCCTGCCATCAACGCTCTTTGGGTATGCTGTCGTTAGTGGTTTGCCCTTCACCATTCGGGTGACCCAAGGTACGTTTTTCTAAGCCCCTGAGGTGAGTCTGGGTTCGCGCAAATTCCACGTAACTTTTCCGCTCCCAGACCACCATGGGAGACTCAAAAGAACACTTACATGTTAAATCACTAGTTTTTCAATACAGTGCCCCATAAACACTGCATGTAACAACCGGCGCGTGCGCATAAAGTGCGTAGGTTTACTGTGTGAGCGCGAGAGACGATAAGTTCGCGTGTCAAAGAGTAGAAACCTCACTGTAAATAACTAATCAATAAAAGGCACATTTCGAGAGCTCTTCTCAATTTTTAGTCCGTTTCATTGATCACTCCTTTTTACACTTCTATTTTTCTGTCACATTTAAATCATTAAAGAGTTTCTAACACGCACCATCGATTAATTTCCTTGGAAACCTTTGCTTTTGAAGTCGCGAAGTACGTCCGTCGCGGGCGGACCACGGAGCTACTCTAGTACTCTGCCGACATTGTTCGAGCGAGCGGCGTGTGCAAGCAAACGCTCGAATGATAAAAATTTATTAACCATCGTTAAAGTCGCGGCCGCTTTATGGCGCCTATTCACATAAACCGCGAGGTGCACGCATGCACCGGTGTCTATCTATTGGTCTCCGTTGCATGGGGCGTGGCCAACAGTTTTACTGGCCACCATTAAAGGTCCGTTTGTATCTACAGACGCAGTGCGCGTCACGGACAAGTGCCGTGGCAGACACACACAGACACAGTTGAAAGAATATGGTGGTTAGAAAAAGTTCGAAAAATTATAGTCTTGATGCGGGAATCGAACCCGCGTCCACAGCGATCCGGGCAGGTGCCTAAACCGATCAGCCAACCCACCGTTTATTTACATATACCGTGCTAGAAGTGTGTGGTGTCAGACATCGACAGACAAAGTCGTCTTCATATCTAACAATTTCTATTAGCTTTTCGTTATCTATAGCAAAATAAAAAAAACACTGACGTCTGTACGGTTCCGATACTCTATTCACACTGCCCTGCGGATAGCCACAGACATGTGCAGACATGAACTACGCAGATAAAATATTCTTTTCGCGAATACAGGAGTGTCTGTCGGCGTCTGCACAGCCGCATTACGATATATATAAATACGTTAATAAACACTGTATAGAAGGATATTATTTTGTCTGCCAAGGCAAGTGTCTGTAGATATAAACGGACCTTAAACCGATGCTCGTCCATACAACATTTTGCGTGGAACCGTAAAGGCAAATTGAATTACACGTACCGTTCGTCTCCGATACATTCATTTAAGCGTCGTCTTTTACTGCACACTGTGCAATTACAGCTAAATTACAGTGCGGAGTCAGTTTTACGTTCACTGTGGCTTATTCAATAATGTGAATGATTTGTAATCAAAATACAAACAGCAAGGACTGCAAAGACAGATAAATACATACATAAAATCACGCCTATATATCTCCGTAGACCTCTCTACCCGCTCTATATTTTGACATCCACATTTCGTCAACTATTTCCAGCATGTCGCCACCTTCCTAGAGAGCGATCGTCAACCCTTTCCTAAAGGGCGATCGCTTCCGATGGCGCCTGTAGAAAAGACTCTTCGCGGGTGGCAAGGTGGTTTTAGTCAAGTCCCACGGTTTCAGGACCGACCTGCCCGGGTAGCGTGACCACCTAAACACGATATGATTATCACTTAGATCTGTCAAAAATCCATAAATGGCTAGGTACCTATATCATATCGTGTTTCGGTGGTCATGCTAGCCGGGCCAAGAGCCTAACCAAGTGGCTTATCTATTCGAGCGCATAGAAAACAACAGTATGAAACTGACGTATTGTTTTCTTTGTAATACGTCAGTTTCATACGAGTACGTTTGTATTCTAAGCGTTCGATAGATTGGCCGCTTGGCTAGGCCCTCTATATGTCATAAATATCTAGGTCATAATAAAAATAAAAGTGTGGCGAGTGAAGTGGGACGTGTGTTTCGGTTTATGTGATTGGCGAGTTGTGGGATTGTATTTGGTGCATAATTTACAATGTCATAACTCGTTGACAATGGTCGTTAGGAGTGTCGGAGCGTTAGGCTCTGGTGCGTTTAGATCATCTTGGTATTGAACGCGTCGGGGTCGGCGCTTCGTTGCCGATCGGGGCGTGGGCTGGTTTGGGAGACCTATCATTACATACTGAGGCATGCTGCGCGCTCCCCTATTTTTTTGGACACACGGTATTTCGGTATCTCGCTAGCGTCTTGACGATTCATAAGTATATTGTAATCATATCAGATGTGAATAAATGAATTGTGATTTTGAGTTTGACTGACCTCGACGAAGCCGCCCCGCTCGCGCACCAGCAGATACAGCCGGTACAGGTCGAGCGGCTGCTTGGAGATGGTGGGGCAGGCGGCGATGGGCGTGCGCCTCTCCTCCATGAACGCGAGCAGCCGCTCCACCCAGCCGCGCCGCTCGGGCGCGTCGTCCATCTCGTACAGCTTGCCCAGCGAGTCCGACTTCTGGCGCAGACAACACACATCATGCACTGCCAAGGCAGGCGAGCCCTGCGCTGCCTGGCCGCGGTGCGCTCCGCAAGGGCCGGCGCAGGTTGGCGGCGCGTCACGGCAGGCCATTTGTAGGCGACGAATAAAAATATAGCCAAGGGTATGAAAATAAAGTTCAACGTTGAAGGTCGTAGGCACAAAAACAATGCCGTGGGATGCTTAGGCATGCCGTGTCAGCAGCCTTCGGCACGCTTCGGCATCCCGCGGAACACTTTGGCAGTCTTCGGGATACCGAGAGGTACCGCGCCAACACCAGACCTAAGAACGCCTCGGCATGCCTAAGGACGCCTCGATACGCTTAAGGTTACCACGGCATTGTTACCGCCAGTGTGCGACGTCGTCGTCGAAGGTTCCCTTGCCGTGCCGTGCCGCCAAAGTGCGCCGCGCCTAAGCTCCTTCCTACACATGGCTACCCAAATCTTCGATTTTCGTCTCCCGAGCGACTACCGCAATACAAATCGAATCGCGCGACGAATGTCGGCGATGCCACTCGTGTACAAACCTCGATGGATTTGTATGGCGGCAGTCGCCTGGACACTAAAATCGTCGAATATCGAAGATTTGAGTAGCCTAGGGTACGAAGGGGCTAAAACGCGTTGCACGCAACATTTTTACGTATAACTATAGTCCGACAACTTCGTGCACGACCCTCCTGCGGTACGAGACGGTGGCGGGGGGGAGAGGCACTCCAGATGCCAGCAGGGGCGAGCGATGCGGGGAGGAGCGAGTTTCCCTCCTCCCCGCATCACCCGCCCCCGCCAACATCCAGAGCGCCCCGTCCCCGCCACTGCCCCTCATACCTCAGGAGGGTCGCGCACGAAGTTGTCGGACTACAGCCGCCGTTTGTTATAGACGTGCAAGTAGTTACAGATTTATATGCATAAAATTATGTCCAGTTACGGTGCTACAAAAATGATAGTTTTGTTGCAGCTTATGACATAAGATATACAATTCGGAGATTGCATGAAAGCTAACATTATCCAGTAAGTACACTCGTTCATGTGGAAGGTATAACACAATGCCAAGGTCAAACCGCAAACACACCTAGCTGCAGTGACACACTTAGCATGCCATTTCATAGTTTTAATATATCAGTTATTATTATTAAAATAAGCAGTTGGTCTCAGGTTAACATTTATAAAATATGTCATAATCGTACTAATATCATTCGATTCAATTGCGATTGATGCAATTAATGTCGTCCGTTACTATGGTTTTCATAGTTGACTCGCATGCGCAAGAATGTATGCCGAATAACATAGTCAGAGTGTAGCAGATTTTTAAGGGATAGGACATTACTAATAACTTGATTACAAGTCACATAATCTGATATAAAAGTTGTATATAGCCCAATTTAAACGTCATTAAATAATTGAAATAGGACAAAAGTACATTAAGTTTATAAAACTACATAATGGCGTTTAGTTTGCGATTATATTTTAATTACATGGCTAAAGTATGTTATAGAATAATATTGCTAAACGATTAGATATTTAGTGCGATAACTGGATATCACTCAAAAGCAAGCATTTCGTGGCATAAATATAACTCTAGTTCACTCTAAGATGCTTTCACTATTTCATTCATTTATCTAAGTTTGTCTGGTTGAACCCCCTAACAAAAAGCTTGTTCATAAAAATATGTACATCGAGTACTTTTCTAGAAGTAATGTTATTTATATGAAAAATATATATGGTTAATTTGGAAATTTTAGTGTAGAGTTGATGAGGTATAGTGTAAGTTGCAGTGAACATAATAATGTGAAACTACTACAAACTCAATGTGCATCATGCGTAATGAATCTCAGGAATCACAGAATAGCTCGTGCGCCTACCACCATCATCATCAGAGGGTTCGAAGCTAATTATATAAATTGTTACCTTTATCGCTAAGAACACTTGATTATTCTAAAATATGAATTAATTTGTCATTGTTAATTAAATATGAGTACGATAAATACAAATATTTGAAGCTAAATTTAACTTCAAGTGTCCAAAAAATATAACAATTTAGAAATAGTCCTAATCGGTATGAAAATAAATTTAATTACAAAATTCATAAGAAACACAGGAAGCGTCAGGCCAACACCAGATAATAAATAATGTTCTACAGCGTCAAGCAAATATCAACGGCGTAAGCTAAAACAACTGCCACTTTATTTTGAAGTCTAGATATTTGAAAAAAATAGAATGATTATGCACGATAACAGAACTATGCCGGAAGAAAACATCATGCAATATTCTATGTGTTTATAAGAATCGAGCGCTACACATGCTTATGATGTTTAACTTGATATAAACCTTTGATCTGTAGGACTCCGGCGGTATGTGACTGTTAAATACCTGAAAGACATGATATAAAATGCAATCCTTTCCCTCAACTCATGAACAAACACACAAACAACAAATATTACCACTAACTGACAGACACAATGAATGTAAAGGTGTGTAAAGTGAAACATATATTTTGCACAACACGTCCGGATAGAACTATACAAAATAAAACTATACAAACATGTGCACAGAGACAAGTTTCATAAAATTTACAAGGATCTTTAAGACTTAATTAAATGTCGCTATGATTGTAACGTATGTCCGATTGATTTCCACATAACATTTCTAATTAAGTAAAAGAAGCTATAATTTTTCAAGTCTGGTTATCTCTTATTCCCAATACCACCATGACATCATTTTGACTCCAAAAGCAGAGATATGTAGAAGCGATTTCACTAAAATTAAAATAAATTATGAGTGACAATGAAACTGAAAATAAAAATAAAATTGGTTGCAGTAAGTCTATCAAGAACAATTTCTATATATGAATTGAAATAAATTCTAGAAATTGACACAATTCGAACAAGTAAATTAAATGAAACTGAGCACTTGGTAAAAATAAACAAGAATCATGCGTATACGAAATGACACCCAGACAAAGGGTTGTGTAGTGCAAATGGGTTCCAGGATCGTAACGCGGAAGAAGCCGAAACACAATGTCGTCATTGCTTAACGGATAGACAGGACAAATTACACAGTGTAGCTACGGTGATTGTGCTAGGGTTAATTGAACAACACAACTATGTACGAGTATTTGCTGTTCATATTCACAGAGAAAACATGTGTGTAATTTATATTTTATATAAAAAAGATCACGTTATGTAGTAAAATATTAAGAGACCGTAAACAAAAATTTCACAAAGAATACTTTAAACTACAAACACATTTAACAAGTAGACATTACACAGATAAACAGGGGTTTAATTGTTATGTTCAATTTGTCAATTTCCTAATTCGTCAATTACCCCTTCGGGGGTAAATTTTGTATGTATGTGTGGTAGCCATTTATGCCTACGGCATGTGTGAACCATGTTGGACTGTCAATGTGTTTGTTATATTATTAATACAGAATATAATGCATACTATTTGTTATAATCAAGAATCCTTGTTGCATTTGTCTATTCCACTAGAGTTGAATGTGTAGAGAATGAAAACCTCATACACCACTTTGTAAAAAGGCAGGACCTTTGACAACATCTACCATCACCAGCACCACACGACCACTAACAATATATCAATCTATAGGCATCAGTGACAGTTAAGACTAAACTGACAATTTTCACTCCTTAATTCCACTGTTAGTTTAAAATCATTTAGAGCAAAATTTACAGTTTTTGCCTGTGTTATTTTTTTGCTTTCAATATTTCAAGAATACAAACATCTTATTTGTTCCGAGTGTTGCGCGCGGAAGTTCAATTTCAAAACCCAAATTTTAGTTTCCGAGTAAATTTCCTTTACAATATACTATTTCTATTATAATAATTATACCGGGGACGTAACAGAAAGGTGCAATATAACATTCAAGCCATCAAACTGAACTGCTTTCACAACGGAATCAACATATAAATCTTGAAAAAATTTACTTATCAATACAAGATCATGTCAGCTGGTTGTCGTCTGGAGGGTTAACTCTTCGTGGTAGAAATGAGACCAGCGCGCCGCGATTGCGAATAGTGTAGTGTGAGCTAATATCTCTTTATTATCTACGAAACGCTCTTAAAACAAAACGCGTGTATTCTAAAATACATCATCAATTTTAGACAAGACAAAAAGTAAGCTGCTTTGAAATATTGGTGTTACACATTTTAATTTTTGTATTTTATATTAAAAGGCAAATCAAGATGGTTTACATTTTATCTCAAGCCCAAGTGAATACCCCATTTTCTCGGTTTGCTAAACTTCAGACGGTGTCAGTAACGACAGCAGCAGCAGCGCCGCGATCGCGAGGGGTGCAGTGGTGAGGTGATGATGTCGTGAGGTAGTGATGTGGCAATGTGTAGAGGCGACGTGGACTCACAGGACTAGATGGCGGGCGCGGCCACGAGGGCGACGCGTCGTAGTCGTCGTGCACGGACGAGTGCGAGCCGCCGCCCGGCGAGGGCGACGGCGCCGCGCTGCTCGCGCCGTACTCCTTGCGCGAGCCCTTCGGCGTGCCGCACGACTCCTCGCCAGAAGCTGGAACGGCACAAAAACACGTGTTAGCTTCTTCTTCTTCTTTCAGCGCTTATCCCAATCTAGGTGGGGTCTATTGAATTTTGAATTCATGTTGATCAGGTAGGCATAGTTATCGTAAAAACAATCATCATCATAATCACCAGGCCTTTTAATGTCCCCACTGCTGGGTCACGGGCCTTCCCTATGGATGGAAGAAAATAGGGACATTGGGCCATAACCTATCACGCTGGCCCAGTGCGGGTTGACGACCATTAACGACTGCAAATGCAGCCGGGACCAACGGTTTAACGTGCTTTCCGAGGAACTCAAGATAATAAATTTTTGGTCACCCATCCAAGTTTTCCCTCCTCTCCGGATCACCCGTCCCCGCCACCGCCCCTCATACCACAGGACGGTCGCACACGAAGTTGTCGGACTATAGTTAGGATGCATACCTGCGGAGGCGTTGCTGAGCGTGCTCTGCTGGCTGCCCTCGTCGAGCGGCGCG
>CAWVPI010000097.1:0-18125 GCA_963931975.1 Cataclysta lemnata
CGGGCGGCCGGCAGTCCGGCACCCGCGCCCGCGGGCGGCGCCGCGCTCGCCCCACCCACCCCGCGCCCGCACCAGCGTCGCCTTCGGCTCAGCGGCTCAGCCGACGGCCACCTATCCTGGGTGCCCCTAGGCAGTCCTTCGCCTTTAACAATTTCTAATTCTGACAATTTAAGTGGTAAGAAGTGTACCATTGGTAAATAGGTAACTACTAACAGTGTACCTAAAAAGTGTTAGATTTTAAAATATTTTTTTTTGTTGGACGGACCACGCAAAACTCCGACGTTTATGGACCGACTTTGATAGTTCACATTGATTACGATAATGTAATAGGTACATTTTGCTTAAAGGTTTGTTTTGGCTTGTTTGTCTTACCGAATGATTTAAAGAATAATGAATTTAAAGATGGAATTTGTCTGAAGTTACTTTTGTTGATACTAATAATAATAATACAAGATAGGTACCTACTAATAAATTCCTAATGCTAGACAGATAGGTAACAAGTTAGACCAGCCGGTCAGTGATTTGGAAATTAATATGTAAATCATTCTTCTATTGGAAAACATCTTTCTGTTAAAGCTGACTACCTACCAAGTGAATTTTTAATATTATTATGGATGGAACGGTCAACTTTTGGACCAGGAAATCTCAAAACATAATACCTATCTACTACTTATCGAATTTTGATGTTGTTTGACAAAAAAAACTTGTGATTTGTGATGAGTTTATTGAATGAGTTGAATCTAGAGAGGCGAATGCGGTGCGCAGGCAGCTAAACAGCTTTGTAGCTGGTCATTCATCATTTTGTCACACAGCAGCACTGTCAGTTTGTATATCTACCTATCATTTCTATTTACTAGTTCAGTCTAACGAAGAATGAATATAAATTTGCAAATTAAGATATGGCTCAAAGGTCTAAGCTACCAAGCGTAAAAAAATCAATTTTACTGACGTATCTTTTTGTAATTTTTTTGTTTGTTTTAACTTTTTATTAAGCAGAGCAGCGTCGCATGTAGATAGGTTAGGTAGGTACCAAGTACCTATCTACCTAACACTCCTAACAGTCGTTAACGTGTTTTACCAACAAACTGTCACATTTTCGCTTTTTTCACATGTCAGAATCTAAGCAAGGTTCAATAGGAAGCAGCGTTCCAGTGCACTATCTAATAAATGACACTCCTATTAGGTCCATGGGACCTGAAAAGCGGGAAAAATATACCTCTGTCTACCCTTACGGGCAAAAGGCCTAATTTTGAGTGTGAATGACGTTTAACTGTCCCTGCGGCGTGTAGCAAGCGAAGTCTCTTGGAGTCGCCAGTGGTCGAGTCAGAACACGGCCGGGTGTCGGCTGACTCGGCTCATTAGACAGGAAGCGGGCTGCACGCAGCAGCCGGGACGAGGACGAGACGGCCGAGCCGCAGAAGCCAAGAGGCGGGTCGCGGTGGACCGGTGGGCGGGACGCGGGCCGCAGCCTGGAGGCGGGACTCAACTATCTGCTTTGTTTTTTCGTACACTGGTACAATATTCTTAGGCTATTTTTATTCAAGCAAATGCCTAGTTGTAAACTGACAAGTTTATTGATAAGTATTAGTTTTGAAATTAACTAGATACGTAGGTAAGTACTTACCTATGATGGCCACCCATGCGAGAGATGAAATAAGAATAATACCTATGATAAAGGACGGATTCCGCTCAAAAACTTCAATTACCTAAGGCTCATAACAATAATAATTCGTATATATAGTGGGAATATCTGAATGATTAAAGCAAGGTGAAGCCCAGGCAAAGATCACAGCTGGAGACCCACATCCCACCAAGCTGAAGTGTTATCACTTGATCCAATCTTCTTCAGGCGGTTCAACATAAATTTCAGCACAGGGTGGACATCTTTAATATTTCTCGACCTGTTCTTGTATTCATCAAATTGTGGATTGCTTCTAGAAGTCTTGTTTGTTTGTTTTTTTCACTTATCTGCTGTTTTCTTATTTTTTATCTGTCTGCTTTCTACTTTTCTTCTTTTAGGTGATTCTTAGAGGATGTGCCTCTTAAGTTTCAGATTTCTTCCGCTTTTCAGTTCTCTTCGACTGATAAGCTGCCTTTGGCAGACGTCGAATATCAGAAGGTTTAAATGACCATGACGTAGAAGGTACTGGCTAAATACATACATACCTACATAAATCAAGCCTATATCCCCGAAGGGGTAGGCAGAGGTGAACTAGCGCCCACGTTTCGTCAACTATGTCAAGTCTCATGTACCTAATAGGTGGCGAGCTTATTGCCATTTATCGGACACAAAAGTCGCAGTACTTTGCTAGGTGGTAGGTATAAGAGGAATGCTGCTACCCATTCCTCATCACTGATTTATCCTTAGTCGCCTTGTACGGGACACCCACGGGAGAGATTTGGGGTGGTGACAATTGTATTCTACTCTGCCGTCACCACACGGCCACAGTAGCTTTTAACTATATTATTTATGCACTACTTTGCAATCAGCCTGATTTCATTCAATACAATATTATGATGAGAAAAATAGTCATCAGAACTGCATTTATAATAGAAGCCACAAAAATAGATGGGCATGATGGTCACGAACATGGCCTGGGAGCAAACAAATAACGTAGAATAGGCCAGCCCCGACTCATCCCATGGGTGTCGTAAAAGTCGACTAAGGGAGATTGCCCGGTGTTGACCAATAAGCACATTGGGGCACCCGAATGGTGGAGGGCAAACCACCAACAACAGCATACCCAAAGAGGGTTGGTGTCAGGCAGGCGGCCGGCTGTAAAATCTAGACCAAAACCTTGAGCAGTATGGATTGGAATGTTGTCATTCCAATCATTCTCTCCGTTCATCGGTCTCTCGACATGGTCCGTTCTGTCTCTTTTCTATACATTCATTCATCACTAGCACCTTTACGGTGTGATGGATGATATGAATCAAAAGGGAGGGGATGCCTTGATGACGTCTGACCGATATTACTAGAAGAGGAAACATACTGCGCCGACCCCAGATAGACTGGGAACAGGGCAAGGAGAAGAAGATAGTCACGAACATGTAAAAATAAACCAACAAATTGGTATATGATATATTTTAACTGTGGTAAAATAAGATGGTATAAGAGCTGGAGTCAGTAAAATATAAATAAAAGTTAAAAAGTACGTGTAAACAGTACGTCAAAATTTTCACAATAAATATTTACAAACTGCCAAAGTCAACTTTCAAGTAAAGAACTTAGAGTGAACTAGCCAGTAATACAACACGCCACCTCAATCTAAGTTCAACATATTAACTTAAAATAACTTAACTAAATAAATAAATCCAACAAATCCTCTCAAAAAATAAATTACACACTATTTTAGACAATTTAAATGTTTCATTTTAACCAAAGGTTTTGTTAACACATCAGCAGGTAACCAGAGCTTAAGTATTTAAGTTCAATAGTTTTATCATTTACCTTTTCCCTTATAAAATGAAATCTAACATCGACATGTTTTGTCCTACTGTGATGGATTAGATTCATAGCAAATTTCTGTGCACTTTGACTATCCGAAAATATAGTAACACCTGGGACCTTACCAGTTAACTCTGTAATAAGGCGTTTTAAGTAACATGCTTCTTTTGCAGCGCTAGCTAGAGCCATATATTCTGCCTCAGCTGAAGATAACGCAACAGTCGGCTGCTTGCGAGCCTCCCATGCTATTGGCCCTCCTGCTAATTCAAAGAAGTAACCCGTGTACGAGCGCCTGTCCATTGTAGAGTTACCCCAATCAGCGTCAGAATAGCCTTTCAAGGATATATGTGTACCCTTTTTCCTGTAACAGATACCGACATTCATAGTACTTTTAAATATCTAAGGCATTGTTTAGCACTATACAAAAGGTTCCAGAGTATATTTTGAATTGAATCCTTCAAAATATACTCTGGATATTTCCATCCATTCCATCCATTCTTTTTTGTCGTCCCTACTGATAGCCTCCGAATATGATAAAGGATCTTCATTAAGCATTGAGCTGACAAACGCGGAACAATAATAGAAATCGGGTGGCTTACGTTCTCTCATCGGAAAGCGACGAACTATAACATCATTTTCTGTAGTGGAGGATACATTATCTTCACTTATTTCTGGTAATGGTTCATCGGTCACTTCTGAATCTTGACGCACTGTGGAGACATCATTTTGGGGAGAACACACATTAAGCGGAGAAAGCAACATTGGGATATCAATAATGTCAACTTCAACACCATTATTTTCATTTCTATTCACACTAACACCCGAAAAATTATCTTCGAAAAATGTTACGTCTCGTTCTTTTGCCATTTTACGAGGGCAATTTATCTGAGTGTCGAAAGTAATAGTTTCTGGGATCATCAGAATATCCTACAAATATACATTCAGTTGTTTTCATGTCAAACTTCGTTCTATAACAAGCTGGAATATGTATAAGTGTCCTAACACTTTTAGATGTGATAAATCAGGTACTTTATTAAAAACAATTGATACATGGTTTTAGTAATAAGTGCCCTATGTGGGGCCCGATTTTTCAAATAGACGGCCATCTCCACAGCATCTTGCCAATAGGCTTTAGGCAGGTTGCTAAGTGACAACATAGAGCGCGCCTTCTCAACAATACTGCGTATATTCCGCTCACTAACGCCATTCTGCTGCGGACTGTACGCCACTGTAGTCTGATGTAAAATTCTTTGTGAATTCAAATAATCAGACATCTGCTTATTGACAAATTCCGTCCTATTATCACTACGGATACACTTGATTTTAGCGCCAGTTTGTCGTTCTACGAGAGATTGGAAATGACAAAATTTATCAAAAACTTGGGTTTTAGAAGAAATACAGTTTACAAACGTCATTCGACTAAAATCATCTTCCTTTACTCCTCTTCTTGATGATCGAAAAGCTGTCACTTCATTTTGAATGGAACTGTCATTTTTCGACATCTCATTTAAAAGTTTGGTTTTTACACCAACTCACTCGTCACAACAACATTCGAGTTCTCCAATGCCATAACAAGGGGTTCATATTTCGCAGTTAAACCTCCCAAAATAATAGCAGCAATAGAACTACCTTCAATAACCTTTCCTATATCTGCTAAGTCTTGCGCCGTACTCAGTACTGTATTCAAATATGCCTGAATATTATTCAAATCAAATAAAGAGAACCTATACAATTTGCGCTCCAAAGACAGTTTCCGACTCAGACCTTTATCCTCGTAAACATTTGCGAGAGCATCCCAGGCTTCCTTGGCATATTTCGCCGTTATTACGTGTGTGATAGCCGAACCATCCAAAGTTAGGGATATTTTTGCCAAAGCCTTCTGATCTTTCGCATCCCTAATATCTTCAGGTGTTCGATCACTAACCTGGTATCCAGCTAGCCATCTACTGCTTGCCAAAGGTCTTCATGGATCAACAACGCACGCATTTTAAACTTCCAAATGGAATAGCCATTCTTATTATATAACAGCATAATTACATTAAAAATGATCACACATTTTACTAACACCTTTCCTCGTGCTTTTAACGAATGTGGTAAAATAAGATGGTATAAGAGCTGGAGTCAGTAAAATATGAATAAAAGTTAAAAAGTACGTGTAAACAGAAAGATATATTATATTGGAGTAAGTCAAAATTTTCACAATAAATATTTACAAACTGCCAAAGTCAACTTTCAAGTAAAGAACTTAGAGTGAACTAGCCAGCAATACAACATTAACGCTTTAATAATGAAAATGGGTAGAGTACTGTAGCGACATTATAGCATGTCCTACATAAATGCACGTAGTTACATTCCTCATTTTTATAAGTTAACTTAAGACACGCACCACAGTAATATATAAGCATATTTGTATCTTCAAATAAACAGACTTAATTACCACATCAAGTCGCATTATACTTCTTGCCCCTGGCAAATTGG
The DNA here is from genome assembly GCA_963931975.1 of Cataclysta lemnata. NCBI lineage: Eukaryota > Metazoa > Arthropoda > Insecta > Lepidoptera > Crambidae > Cataclysta > Cataclysta lemnata. Next base: position 5,927 of record CAWVPI010000097.1, read on the forward strand.
TGACCACCGACATTGGACAGCAGCAGCCTTCAAATACTACAAGATATTGGTCTGCCGTGCGTCGGGGGCAATTCAACCCCGGCGCACGGCAATCTGCTCAACGAACAGCAAACTCCTCGGCGCACGGCAAACTACTCAACCCACGGCAAACTGCCTGACGCATGGCAAACGTTGGAAAAATGGAAGACATCAAAGGAAGAAGAACTAGACTACAAGTTAGTGACATAATTACCTCAAGAAAAACGGACGACGGCGCAATGACAATAATATTTAAACACAGTTAGCAAAAAGGCATTTGGAAATTATGCACAATTCAGCGCTCAATGATATTATAATCGGCAACATCTATCGAGGTCAAGTTCAAAAACAAGCAATTGAGAAAGAAGACACCGATATTTCAACCACGATATACCAAAATAGAAGAAAATTAACAAGAAAATGTGTTAAACTACGACGGTTCACTGTTCATCAATACCGACCGAAAAAGTGGTATGAGATTTTTTACTGACACGGGAGCGAACATTTGAGTTAATGGCAAACCACAGAGACATTCTGGAGCTAAATGGTACACAATCAAGACATAGGGTGTAAATAAAAAACACTTAATTCAAGCTTGGGACTACGAGACATTCTACAAGGAACTTCGGCATGGCCGATTTGACTCATTATTAGTCGATATAGCTGGTTGGAAACTTAAGATTGGGTAACTGAGCTGACAACGCCTGCAACCCTGATCATACCGACGCAGCAAACTATTCGTACTATTGTCGTTGGAAGGAATCCACGCATACTATACTACAAGGTTATTTTCTCAAGAGCGAAATAAATTTCTTAGGTTATCAGAAAACGAGCCAAAGAATACGCCCAACTGAGGAAAATTACCACAACTCAAGAAGCCTTAGTAATGGCGACTTGATCCTGCGGCAGCAAGCGGACCACGGGCACGCAATGGCAGCCCATAGTTGGAGACGAAAAGTGCGCTCACACTCCGGCTTAATATGGCAGTTCTGCGTATGGTGCCTACCGCTGATTAAAAATACACTCGTCGAGGGCTACTTGGACCTGCCGCAGCAAGCGGATTAACGGCACGCAATGGCAGCCCATGACTGGAGACAAAAAGTGCGGTCACACTCCGGCATGGCAGTTCTGCGTATGGTGCCTACCGCTCAACCAATTTTCATTCATCCCAAGTGTCAACAACAATTCAATCCCAATGCTCACACGTATTTGTGCATTGCGACAGAATAAGAAAAAGTATAACATCACCCTATGGAAGACCACTCCCAGAACAGAAGAACAGATTAAGCATATGCCATTGCAATTTAAGGAAACAATTAAATTAAACAAATAGAAAACCAGCATTTGTCATCAAAAAGAGCTACGAACGTGCCAATTTCAGAAATTAACAACAACAATCCGAACACATACAATGACCCAGATATCGTCACAACAACGTCAGCATTTATTATTCTGCAAAATTATATTTATTATAAATTACTTACTGTTTAACTGTATATTAAAAATTAAGATTTTTTGTAATATTTTTTCTAAGGGGGGAGTATATGTAGCGACATTATAGCATGTCCTACATAAATGCACGTAGTTACATTCCTCATTTTTATAAGTTAACTTAAGACACGCACCACAGTAATATATAAGCATATTTGTATCTTCAAATAAACAGACTTAATTACCACATCAAGTCGCATTATACTTCTTGCCCCTGGCAAAAGCAGATAATTAGATATAAAAGTACCTGTTGTCACACAGCCAAATACACAGCGATTATTAGAAGGTATACAATTTACAAAATAGTCTAATTAATCACGAAAAGTGTCCAATATCACTAAAAGTGTCCAATATCACTAAAAGTGTCCAATATCACTAAAAGTGTCCAATATCACTAAACTTAATAAAATAGCGTCCAAATTATCGTAAATTTAAAAGCCGGCCGGCGACTGACCCAGTGGAGGAAAGTTCAACTCGACACCATGTCGCGGTCCCACTACTTGATTCTTCGTAGCTGTTCAGATTCTTCATGCAATCACGGAGGAGCAATCACTCAACTCGATGTAATTACGATGTAGAAAGAAAACACAAACGGGAATGCAAATTAAGCAAAATATTTGTATGACATTGTCAAATCAAAATATCACCAGAATGAAGCTCTTCAGCTCTGTAGACGATGCCATTCACATTTGTCTCCAGATTTAAACAAGGGTATAAGTTTACTGTGCTTCATTAAATTTGGAAAACAGCCGTCATCTATACATTTCTTAAATATTGTTGTCAACTGAGGGGCGATGATATTAATAATTGAATTCAAAATGCTGACTGATAGACCCCACAAATCTTCAGTTGTCTTCATGTTCAAGGTTTTGTAAGTTTTAATAATTGTGTCAGCATTAATTTTGTGAAAATCAAAAGATATATTGGATTTGACTGTGCTTCATTCTAGTAGAGCCAGAGCTCTTTTGGTGCAAGAGTTAAGCTTGCTAGTTTAAAAAAGTTAAAAGTTTCAAAGGCAACTGCATCATCGGATTCTATAACCTTATTATCTATGTTTAATTTAAATGACCTGTTGCTGCTTTTAAGTTTTCCGTTTCCTGATTAATAATTTTCCGTGTTGTTTTTATTTTACTGTCCGAATTTTTTATTTTATTGCTAATAAAGATCGATTTCGCAGTGTTGCAGACTTTCTTGAATATTTTAGAATAGTTCCTGACGTAGTCTATAAATTTTGAATTAACAGACGTATACTTTTGGCTATATAATCATAAAGTTTCCTTCTACTTATATAAATTCCTGGGGTAGCCCAGTTTAATATTAAGGATTTTTGTTTAAAAATCTTATGATATTCATCTTTAATAGGATTAAACATATTATTGTACATTAAATCAGGACAGTCATTGGTGTCATTTATTAGATAATTAAGTCTAGTAGTAATATTATTTTCAAATAACTGCAACTGCTTTTGAGTTATTGGTCTAAATATTATCTTTTTAGGTATATGAACATTTTTGATATTCGATATTCAACAATAGTTATTTGTTATACGTGAGTGCAAAGTTGCTGTTAGTTGCTTAGCGTAGCGAGTGATTCAAAAATTAGAATCCTGAGCGTTAGCGAGGGAATCAAAAGATGTGCTCTTTTGATTCCCTTGCTAACTTGTGTTTTTGTTCCGTCGCTAGGTCAAACAAATAAAACAGACTTAAAAAGCTTTTAAATGCTTGACTCAAGCATCAGTAGGTATATCTACATTAAAGTCACCAAAGACAACAATTTTTTTTTTATTGCAAAGTTTATTGAGTATACCTTAGAAGTATACCAAGACTCAAAAAGATCATAGTTCCCGTAGGGAGCCTGTATATACAGACATCAATCAGTTCCTCAAGTTCTACTCAAGATACTTCAATTATTTGTTCAATGGAATATAGTACAATATCTTTTCGTTCTTTGTATTTTAGTCCGTCCTGCAATGCTAATAATGAACCACCTCTAATTGCAGTTTTTCTGTTGAAGGCGCTACCAATTATAATTTTATAAAAGTATTTCATTACTTTTTAACCAATGTTCAGTTAAACATAAAACGTGAGCTTTTATACTGTTTAAGTGTAACAATATTTCCAGATCCTTACCTGAAAAGCCTTGAATATTTTGGAATAGAATAGAATATTTATTTGTGAAATGCAGGTTAGTTTTACAATGATGGAAGTCGTCGAGTTTGTTAGTACCACTACATTTCTACCTTTTTTGTGAAGGTATACAAATAATAAAGTCAATAATTTTATCATGCAATAACAAATTAAGGCAATCATAACATCATAATAATTTATATCAATGTGTGTCAACCATTAATATACATATTATTTAATACGAATATCAAGATATTTGTTACATACATAATTAATTTATTATTTTATTTGTTAAAGCCTTAAAATGTCCTAAATATTCAAATACAATGTCATTTATTCAAATTATTCAATGTCAGATTAAAATATTACTATTGTCATTAATACTCAAAATAAAACAATAAATTAAAAGAGGAAATTGAATAAATTAGTTCAGTGATTTGTCATTTAGAAATTCTTCTACTGAGTAATAGGCTTTGCTAGCAAGTAATGCAATAAGACGATTTTTAAAATGTTTAATTGGCAAGCTTTTAAGACCATTAGGAATTTTATTAAAGATTTTGTGAGCCATTCCAAAGAAGCTATAACTAATATGCTTCGTTTTGAATTGTGATGCACATATCTTACTCGCATTACGGTGACTCCTACTTGGATATCTTTCTGCAAATGTAATAAAAAGGTGGTCATTATTCATGACAAACACTGCCACTTCATAAATGTATATCGATGGCAGAGTCAGTATTTTTAATTGCAGGAAATATGGTTTACAACTGTCAGTTGGCTTGAGATTAGTAATCGCCCTCATACATCTTTTTTGATATTTAAATACTAGTCTCTTACCAACCGAATTTCCCCAAAATATGATTCCGTAGCGCAACATGGATTCGACGTATCCACGGTAGGCGATCAATATAGTCTCTCGATTTGTGACTTTGGAGAGTTTATAGAGAGCATAAACAGAGCTATTAACTCTTTTGCATAGATTCTCAGTGTGTAGTTTCCAATTAGTTTGGTAATCTATGTGCAGTCCTAAAAACTTTGTAGTTTGGACGGACTCTATTTCTTCCCCATTGCATACTAAAGTCACTGAGGGCATTTCAGTCATTTGTCGAAAATGCACTATTTTAGTTTTTTTACTGTTTTGGTGGACTATTTTCTGCATAATAAATTTTGGCAATGCGCTAGAGACTTTCTCTATTATCTTACATACTAATTTAAATTATTTGGAATATATTCCACTGTACAATTTTGTACGTCAGTACCTAATTGCTCAATAAAAGCATTGTCAAAATATTTTTTATTACTAATATATATGGATTAGCCAAATTTTTGTTTAATGTTTTTAAAGTATAGCATAGCCAGATTTCTATTTGTTTTTTATAAAAATTGGATAGAAACATTCTACCTCCCGTTACACGAAAATTATGAGTCATTTTATTAGTATCAATGCCATGTATCTTCGTCAATTATAAAGCGCATCGTAGATTTGACCGGTAAATTGATACATACCGTATTGATACTTTCACATACTTAAATCACGCCTATATCCCCGAAGGGGTAGACAGAGGTGAACTAGCACCCAAGTTTCGACAATTATGTTAGGTCCCATGTAATAGGTGGCGAGCCTATTGCCATTTATCGGGCACAAAGTTCGCAGATACTTTTACCTATATTTTTAGTCTTTGTCACTTACAGTAATATTACATTGTTAAATGCTAAATTAAGTAATTTACTAACACTTTTGTTATTATTGTTAAGGGTTTAAAACGGAAATTTAAATTTAACTATAACAATATTATCATTATGTATAAAATGAATGTCACTTACATGTACCTATACCTAATACTATAAATCTTATGGTAAAACTTATTGTAGTGACTCGCAATAAAGATATATGAATATGAATACAACGTCTTTGTAGGGGTTTTCCAATACGACTATATGGCGAATCATAGGCGAAAGCGTATCGAATTATGGCCACCACCTACCACGCCTGGTAAAAATAGGCTCTCCTATTTTAGAAAAGAAAAAATCTACTTGGACAGTTTTGATTTAGAGTTAATTAAAAATAACATAAAAGAATTTTACATTGTTGATGTAGAAGATTGGCGTAAATGTTGATTGTAAAAGAAAATTGAAAATGACTTTATAGAGCATGATTGAATAATAGAGATGTTGGAAGAATGCTATAAAATAATTAACACTTTATTTTCCTCTACAGATGTTGAGTTGAGCAAGATGTGGAGTTTTTAGAATCGTTCTCTAGTTCAAATTGAAGATTTACTGCCGCACTCAGAGACGTCAATTAACTTTAATGAGTATTTAATGTCAAAATTTTTCATTCAAATCTCGACCATAGACTCATTAACGTTATCTGACGTCTCTGAGTGCTGCAGCTAATGTATTTGTATAGTAAAATTTCAAACAGCACTTTATTAATTGTATTAGTATTAGTAATAATAATAGTATTATTGCCCCTCTCAACTTGTTCTAATTTATAAAATGTTAACAATCATAATAATTATATCTATTATAACCTATTATAGATAATACATCGTCTTAAAAAAAAATTAAAAAGTAAACCAAGCAAGACCATTTAGTCCAATTTCCCCAGGGTTGCTTACTAGAATTTTTTATTTTCTAGTTTGCCATGTGATTCTGGTAGGCCTATACAATCATAATTTTTATTCATATTATAAAATTAAATTCTCACTCATAATTTTTCATAATAAATGTAATCCCGAACTATAGACACATACACACATCCATACACACATGCATAGCTCACATGTGAACAGACGTGCCACTGCCTAACAGTAAATTCATGTGAATAAATGAGTGGGTGAAATAAATGAATGAAATTAATTTCACATTAAAATATGGGTGTCACACATTTTAACGCATCTAGTAGGGAGTGCTTGGCGCGAATTGAATGGTAACGAAGTTCATGATGGTGAAACCCCTTTTTGTTTTTACCATAACAATTTTCACCCCAACATCAATCACATAACAAGTTTCAATGATTCTGCATAATTGCACATCAACACATAATAGTTACACATAATAGTGCATAAAAAAAACAGCATTTTCACTGGTACTGCACAAAATCCACTCTGTAACATTTTTTTTTGTTATATTCTCCCTATATTTTAGAGAAGGCAAAGGGTAGGCCCATACAGCCATGTCTTTAGTGTATATTTTATCTGTAGTCTTATGAAATAATGAGTGGGTGAAATTGATGAATACAATGAATTTTACGTTAAAATATGGGTGTCACACATTTTAACGCATCTAGGGAGTGCTTGGGGCGAATTGAATGGTAACAGAGTTCATGATGGTGACTGATGAAATGGATAAAACCACTTTTTATAGTGATCTTCACCACAACATCAAACACATCATAAGACTTGTTTTCAATGATTCTGCATAATTGCACATCAACACGGATGCTTATGCATCAAAATAACACCACTTTCACTGCACAAAATCTACTCTGAACCAATTCAAGAATTATCGAAAAAAATCTGAATGACACCCCGAAACGCGTCAAACACTCCGTGTATTTTTTTGTAAGCATTGGGGTGTTCATATACACATGAATAATTTTATTTTTTACCTCAAATATTCTTGTCACGACTTTATAGACAAACTGTATATATATACCATTCGACTCCCGCCAAGCACTCCCTAGATGCGTTAAAATGTGCGACACCCATATTTAAATGTAAAATTAATTTCATGCATTAGTTTAATATATTAATTTAATTCATTTATTCAAAATTTATAAGAGAAGTAGTAAATATAATGAAGAAAGTTCCTAAAAGACTTGTTTCCAGGAACGTTAAACTGATTTAAAAATAATGTGACAACCAGCGCCAAACCAGCGGGCCTAGCCAAGTGTATTATATACTCTTTGGGCCTAGCATGGGACGCGGAGATATGTCACCCGGGAAGTAGACAATTTTTTCTCAATCCCTCCTTTTCTTTCTGTAGAGCTAGCATGGCAAAAGGGAGAGACTAGTCTAACCCCAGTGATAAAGTTCTCCCGACAGTGCCGCCAATCTACGCGAATAATAGAGTGAATGACTGAACCCGATCTTTACCAATAGAGCTACGATGTATAAGCTAACCAAAATAAAAATACGTACCAACTGCACTATTTTATTCGAATCTTTTAACTTATGACATTGTTAGGTTAGTTTTAAATTCTCCCTATATTTTAGGGAAGGCAAAGGGTCTAGCCCATACAGCCAAGTCTTTAGTGTATATTTTATCTGTAGGCTTATGAAATAATGAGTGGGTGAAATGTATAGGAGTGGGGGTGGTAACAGAGTCGAATTTAATGGTAACAGAGTTCATGATGGTGCTTGATTAAATGGTTAAAACCACTTTTTATAGTGATCTTCACCACAACATCAAACACGTCATGAGACTTATTTTCGATGATTCTGCATAATTGCACATCAACACGTGCATCAAAATAACACCACTTTCACTGCACAAAATCCACTCTGTAACAATTTTTGAATTAGAGAAAATAAATCTGACTGACACCACGAAACGCGCCAAACACTCCGACATTGTTAGGTTAGTGAGAAGTCAGAACCTATATTGACATTGACATATTTGACTTGACAGTTGAACTTTGTTGTATTTTGTTGATTTTCTATTTGACTTGGAATATTGTTAATAGTTCATTAACTGCCGCACTCAGAGACGTCAAATAACGTTAATGAGTACTAAACGTCAAAAAATGACAATTCAAAAAACTCAATTCAAAAAAAAGAATCTACCGTCTAGATTTGAATGAAAATTTTTGACATTAAATACTCATTAAAGTTAATTGACGTCTCTGAGTGCGGCAGTTAGATATGAGTATGTTGGATTAATGCATACGAGTTGCATACGACGTGTTTCAATACAATTGCGAGGAAAAAAAACAAACTTGTATTGTCTTGTGTAAAAATCGTCTGCTATTTTGTTTGTCAGGAGCAAAGAGTATATAATACACTACGTTTAGTCAGGAGTGTCAATGTTAGCGAGCAGCGCCACCCATCGTGCGCAGACTTATCTGCCGGTCACTCTACAAGTTTTGGATTTTGTTCTTTTTTAATTGTCCTTATTAATAGGCATAGCAAAGGAAACAGCACATACAGCCTCGTCTGATGAAGTCTACTTTCTTCAGTTTTAATCGCATTAATACGCGGATGTATCTCGTTTTAATGAATTTTGGGAGAGTTTGGCGCCTAATTTATACTAAAACAGCATATTGATGGAGACGAAAAACATTGCACAAAATTACACCATGTTTTGACAGTCAACATTACTGCTACAATATTAGTTTAATAAAACAAAAATTACGACTCAAAATATCAAATAAGGCACAGAAAAACCGGCTGTGCAAGTGTGCATCCGGAACAGCAGCAAAATTAAAAATAAAATAAACTTTATATTAGTGTTTCTAATTACGATAGGTATGTTAATTTGTGTTTTTATACATCGAATCATATTTTAATTTGGACGAACTCGCTAGCGCAGTGACATAACGCGCTTGGACTGCAATTGCTTAAATTAAGCAATGTTCGCTAAGGCCGGTCATTGGATGGGTGACCAAAAATTTATTATCTCGAGTTCCTCCGTGCTTTGGAAAGCACGTCAAGCCGTTGGTCCCGGCTGCATCTGCAGTCGTTTAAACCCACCAACCCGCACTGGCCTAGCGTGGTGGGTTATGGCCTAATCTCCCTATAAAAGACATTTAAGGGCTGGTGATGAATATTTTAATTTATTTAATTTTTTCTTTAGGGTTAGAAGCAAATCCTCTCATAACTAGTAAATTAAAATAACCCCTGTACATTTTAGGTAACTGACACTTATTTATTATATGCAAAAATTAAATGGGAATAATCGGGAATATCGAATAAATCACTAGAAATCACATAGACCTATCTTTGTCACCACCTCAATAGCTCGAAGACAAATTGCTCTTCTTAAAATGTCAAAAGTAGAATTATGTTTTCCATAAAAGTGACGCCATGCTAAGGAAGTAGAGAAACAGTCCCAATATTATGTCAAAAAGTGAAAAAACAATTCTCTCCATTGACGCCGTGCTAACTCCCGTGGAGATACAGGTTTTGTCACCTGTCAAGTGGTGGAGAGAGACTTGTCAGCGTGCCCGTGCTAGGCCTACAGCGCGTTGTGTTTAGATTAACTGTGATAAGTGATAAGAAAGAGTGTTTGGCGCGTTTCGTGGTGTCAGTCAGATTTATTTTCACTAATTCAAAAATTGTTACAGAGTGGACATTTTGATTTTGATTTTTACAGATATTTTGATGCACAAGCATCCGTGTTGATGTGCAATTATATAGAATTATTAAAAATAACTCTTATGAAGTATTTGATGTCGTGGTGAAGACTACTTTAAAAAGTGGTTTTGTCCAGCACCATCATGAACTCTGTTACCTTTAAATTCGCTCCAAGCACTCCCTAGATGCGTTAAAATTTGTGACACCCATAATTGAACGTAAAATTCATTTCATTCATACATTTCACCCACTCATTATTTCATAAGACTACAGATAAAATATACACTAAAGACTTGGCTGTATGGGCTACAACCTTTGCCTTCCCTAAAATATAGGGAGACTTAAAATTAAATAATTATCTGTGGATATTTATGCATTTCTCGATTTTGGCATCGCTTAACTTGTGTATTTTTGATAATAAATTATTAATATATTTTCCCTAAATGTAAGAGATAAATATTGAAATTAGATTCCTTTGTATCTAAAGTTTTTTTTTATGATTTGAGTGAGATAGTCACTCAATGTACATCTATGTGAAACCGCGTCATAGTGTTTGTGTGTATTGTTAAATGGAAAATAGACCTGTTTAAAGCATATTTGTAGGTTTCCTTCAATAGAGATGGCTCAAAGGTTCCCTCCTGGGGGTCCAAGTCCCGCGGCTCCACCCGGAGCTATGCAACCACAGCAGCGTTACCCAGGGCCGGCCCAGCCGCCCGGGTCGCCAATGCCGCCAAGGCCTTACCCAGGTCCTAACTTCCCGGTAATACTACAAGTATTTTTATATAGATAGATATGGTCTACCTAATAAGCATAATATTTATGCTTAGAAATATAACAGACATGGATGAAACTCTTTTCAAAGTAGTCCCTATTGGAATGTCATCAAAATGAAACCAGTGGGCCTACCGCCTAACTCGATTGCTAAAGCAAAAGCTATAGTTTATGACCTCATGCTGTCATTTCGCACCAAATGTACCTAAACTATTAGCAATATCTTTGAACGAATGATCATCAAATGATTTTGTATGAATTTGTCACTAAATCCGTGCCGCCTAAAAATTCAGGATGGCTGCTATAGCCATAAGCAGTGCATTGCAATATAGCTATCATCAGCAATCGAGTTAGGCGGTAGGCCCCCTGAAGCCATAATGAAGTATGCATAACAGATGCTACTGTTTTCTTGGGAATCACCCTCGATTCCAAACTGCAGTGGTACCCACATATTACGGCGCTCTCAGAGAGGCTTAGCTCAGCAGCATACGCTGTTAAAAAAATAAGACTATTGACAAATGTCGAGCCTAGTGTACTTTAGTTATTTCCATAGTGTTATGTCATATGGCATGTTGCTATGGGGCTCAGCGTCCGATATTAATGATATATTTGTAATACAGAAAAGGGCAATACGTGCCATATACACACTTAAACAAAGGGTCTCGTTAAGAGAATTATTTAAGGAAATAAATATTTTAACTGTAGCTGGTCAGTATATTATGATAATATTCTATATGTTTATAAAAATTCTAATCAATTTGTTAAAGTTGGTGATACCCATAAATATAGTACCAGGCATAAAAATAGACTAGCCTTTCCTCAATTCCGTCTGCATAAAACTGGTCGTTCTTTCTTGGGGAAATGTATACAAATATACAACAAAATACCACGATCTTTAACGGAACTCCCTTATCTTAAATTTAAAAGCCAAATTAAACAAAGACTAGGGAAAAAGGGATATTATACGGTTATAGACTACATAAATGATAAAGATGCGTGGCTATAGATTTTGTATAGTAATGAGACCAACTGACATGTATATTTCTGTATTAGTTTTAATTATTTTTAACCAAGTAAATTAAGCTATGCTAACTACCAGTAATAATAATATATATTTATTTATACTCAATGAAAGATGTCCATAAACATTCAAATTAAATATATTTTATAAATATGATAACTAATATGATAAGATAGAATATAATAGGATATGTAATATATTAAAACATTTTATGACATCTTTCATTAACTCATAACTTCATGTAAAGGGACGAACAAACTTGCTGAGTTTCTTGCCCGTTCTTCTCAGAACAAGGCCTCCTGGTAGTTAACGAACGGATGGTGTAGCTTATAACGTTAAATATTGGAAACTGTTTTCCTTTTCGTTTCCAGTGTTTAACGTTATTTCTTTGACGATTCATGAGTGTATGTAATCATACCTTATATGAATAAACCATATTTTCATTGTTTCATCACTTTCTTGATAATTCGAGC
>CAWVPI010000098.1:0-13905 GCA_963931975.1 Cataclysta lemnata
GAATGACGCCTGCCGCGTGTACATAGTGTGAGTCGGTGCGCCGGGCTGTGCGAGACGGTCGGTCGCCGACGGTTAGGTGTAGGTTCGTTTCATTGTTAATGAAAATTTTAAAGTGCAATCACATGTAAATTTAAGGTATACTGACCCAAGTTGAAGAGTATTATTATGTTTATGAACCGCAGAGGTTTAAATTATTATTATAATCAGGTTGTAAGATTTACTTTTAAATTATGAATGTTTATTTTATACTATTGTATGTTTTCTGTATAGTTTTACACTGAACGAGGTGGGACCGCTCAAGTTTGTGATTTTACTTTCTCACTTTCACGTCGCGAGGAATTCCGCGGACTTGTAGTATTTGTTTATATTTTCATTTTTATATATTTTTAGAGAAGGTACAAATTTTAGAAACAGACAGACAGACGCTCGTGGTTACAGTTTTATTTTATTTTAGCAATAAAATTTGCTTTTAATCTAATTTTCGTTATTTTTATTTTTTTTTCATTTCTTTTTCATTTCCTCGTCCCACAACTTCCCTTAGATTGTTAGTGAACTGTACATTACTAAGGAACCGCACTCCTTGCATCATTGTACATAGTTAAGATACAGTTGCTAGTGTAAATAAATAAGGGGATTGCCACATTAGCTAGTAAACTTAGGTACCTAAGTAGGAAAATAGTCAAACCCAAAATTAACACTTTTTAAAGGGTAAATATTTCACGGATAATCAAAATTATTATCGTACTAAAATGTATCGAACGAAATGTAACGAAGGAACTCTCCAATATTAAATAGTTTTAGGCCCAAAAGTATTTCGGAATCATTAACATATGGCAGTTTGGGAGGTTTTAAATGAATTAAAAATTGGTAAGAACACGCTCTTTCTATATACAGTTTTAGAAATACCAAACTTCATACATATCGATGTTTATATAAAAAGTAAGATTTAGACTAAGTGATAGCGTGTAATAGTCAATATTAAAATATTTAGGCTGTCTAACAGTTGTCGGTACGTTTATTTCCAACTCGATACAGTTGCGAGGAGATTTTTAAAACCATTTTTAAATATATATCTATATATTATATTAAGCTTTCATTATTAATTTTATACGATCATTTTTTAGCTTTTGCTTTTGAGATATTCCTTATTGAATATTTATATTAAACATTATTATATGATTGTTGTGCGTCGTGCCTCGAATGTTTTGTCAGTTACATACCGATAAAGTAAGGACGAACCTGTTTAAGTCCACTGAGATAGTAAATAGTGAGATCTGTCTCGACCAATCAGCATTGCGGAAAGTGATAAAGTTAATATTTTCTATGACATGATTGGCTTAGGAGGTAACTCGTCCATATTTACCTCGGCCTGATAAATATTGGGTCAACAACATAATCAGTTATTACTTTGAATGCTATTTACTAAAATAACAATCCAATTAGGAGTTAGGTAAAAGTGACAATGTGGATAAGAATAGTGGCTCACGGGAATAAAGTTTGACTTGTGGCTGAGTTAAGTGCGCGAATGAATTATGGAAACAAATGAATCGAAACTGCTCCAAACTATAGTCGTAATAGTTCATTAGAAATACCCTGTTTTTGTTTTTCTTGAGATAGACTTGATTAAATAAATAGTATGTGATTGTATATTATCTTAAGGAACGAAAGGAACTAGGGAAAAATATGAGCTATTACCATTCCTGAATATACTGATCCGTAGCCAGGTGGTAAATTTATTGTTCTCAGCCGTGACCACACAGTAATTTTAGTAATTATTATTAAACAGGGCTATTTTTAATCACCATTGATGATACACTAATAGTGCTGTAGAAGTCTTAAGCAGTATGGAATGGAATGTTGTTTCAAATTCCAATCACTTTCTTCCTTCATCGGTCTCTCGACCTAGTCCATTACCTCATTTTTCTTTAATATTCATTCATCTCTAACGCCTTTCCGATGTGATGTTTTTATGATATAAATTAAAAGGGTTATTCCCGTTCGGCACCTCCAAATACTGATACAGAGAAGGTGTCTAAAAAAAATACCTCTAGCCACTGGAGACGGCGTATGGGCAATATGACTTCTGACCGATATGTGTGGAAGTGGAAACATACTGCGCCGACCCCAAAGTCCAGCTAACAGGGCATTAAAGCGATTATGAACCTGAAAACCATTTGAAAATAATTACCTAATACTAGCAAATTACACTATGAAAAGAAACAACTATGAAATTACGAAAAACAATTATAAATAATCAAAGTTCTTTTCATACTTACTTAGTAAAAGTTGCTCGTATTGAGATCTTCAAATAGTTTGAAGGTTAGTGTTTTCAAATTATGTGTAATTAAAATGTCAGTGTGTCAGGCTATAGGCGATTGTATTTCAAACTGAAAGCTATTTTAATAAAAAGTACTAACGCCTTAGCTGCGTACTTTAGACTAGATGTGAGAGTAAGACATTTTTATTAATAGGTATTATTTTGTGGGTGGGTGCTAGTTCATCTCTGCCTACCCCTTCGGGGATATAGGCGTGGTTTACGTATGTATGTATTATTTTTTGTACAATAATGTGTTCCCCATGACCACGTTCTTCCTAAAGGCACACGTAGTTAGTGTACTCCGTTATTTCTTACTGAACCTATTTGGTAAACAATTTTCCAAAAGTTATGCATTTAATAATTCACTCTTAAAGCGCTGTTTTAACTAATCCCATCGCTCTCTATTTTCATCACAGAACGTAATCTCTTTCTGTTATGTTATTTACACATAACAGAAAGAGATAAAAACTTAAGCACTGCTTTTAGTTAAAACAGTGTTAAAAGACTGTTTTAGTTTTTATGAAGAAAGTAAAAATAAAAACGTTACTACAATCTAAACTTTTATATCTTATGTCCGTTTTCCAACCAACACCAACACCACCTAAATTCAAAAAGTTAGGAGGACTCTTTTTAAAACGGTATTTCAATGAAATGTTTCACTGAGATTATTTACCAAATAGGTGAAAAACAAAGGGTGTAGTAACTTCTTAAATACGAGCTTATTTGTTATCTGTGCTAGAGACAATTGTCACTGCGGGTGCCAGCCAGTTCAAATATTTTTTATTATAAGTAGGCGGGTAGCTCTACATAAATTTTTACTCTGGCATAACTATCTACAAACTCTACATTTTCCTTATCGATTTTGGCACTTTATGCAAAATCCCACCAAATCCGTTACGGCTTAAATTCGATTGGAGAAATTTTATAAATTATACACTCTGAGGCGCTCTTGGCAGTATCTTCACACCTGAAAATGGCGCTTATTTTAATGAAACTAACAACATATTCGGGGCCGTACGTGTTCTACGACATCTTGTATCTGATTGTTACGTTTAAATGTTGCCGTAGAACTGTACATAAATATATTGTAGCAACATAGACGATTATAATACGTTATCCCCATTACTATAACGAATAGTATTAAATATTATAGTGGTAATTATTATTGTTCATATCATAATAATAACGATGCTGAAACATTGTCTTCTTTCTGAACAATTTCTAAAGTTATTAAATTAAAAATAAAGAAATTGCTAATCAAAACACTTGTTTGTTCTTGACAATTCCTGTGCTTGATTTTTTCATTTATTTCAGTTGGTTGGCAAATAACCGCTTTTACAACATCAAACACATCCTTAGAATACAGAATAAAATATTCTAAGATCACAACTAACAACTTACTTGTAGAAGGAAGGCTGTCTCTGGTCACTTTTAAACTATAATCAGCCAAGAAAGCTCGAATTATAACAATTACGACTTTACTACATGAAAACTACGTATAATACCTACCTTTAATATATCTATTTGTAGGGCAAGATTAGGTGTTTGGTTCGAACACACTGCACACCACTCAATTGCTTATAACGAGCGATATAACCTACCTAAGTCATCATCACGAGTCCTTTAATGCCTCTATAGATATATGGCTAGGGTATAGGCCTTCCTTAAGAATGGAGAAATAAACGCAGAATGGGCCGTAAACCACCACGCTTGTCCAATGCGGATTGGTGATTGGACTGCCGGGACCAACGGCTTATAGCTTGCTTTCCGAAGCTTACGGAGGAACTCGAGGTTAATTCTTTTTTATCACAATGGTTGGCCTTAGCGAATTATTCAATTCATAGAAAAGGCTTGTAAAGTCGACATTAAAGGGCTGGTTATCATAATGATGATGAATTAAACACTATAAGCAAGAACAATAGATGACTTCAATCCTCACATAGGGGTGGCGTGTCTTGGAGCCATGCAGTGCAGCGACCTTCTGGCCTACTAGACAAACTGATTTAAATAAAGATTCGTAGTAGAAGCGACCTTGAATCATCTGTTTAATTGATGCAAAGTATTTTATATCCAATTTAATATATTAGAAAAATATCTGGAGTGGGTTGTCTAATAAAATCCTGGCCAGACTATTATTAATAAAAATAATAAAAATGATTTTTTATTACTAATAGTACCCTCACTAATGACCCCGACACATTAATGAAACCGCGTCGCGACTGGACGTGTAGACACCGAACAGCCTTATTATTGCTATTGTTAAGCAAGTATTATTCATCAAGTATTATATATTATCGTCCTATTTCCTTTTATAAATGGAATGTATATAAAATGAAAATGGTTAGCCTTAACAATGAATTACAAATAATAAAGCCTTTGTCTTTGTTTTCTTAAAAAAGGCGGCTGTCAATGTCAACTTATCAGAAATCGGCTGTCAATGTCACTCAAGTCAACCAAATTGTGTTTTACATGTTTTTGTTTACTTACTTTGTTCGTCACTTGCTTTTAGTTAAATAAAAACAAATTAACTAAAGAAAAGTATAGGCGTTTTAAAAATTATCTATCATGCTTATTATTACACTGAGTTGAACAATATTATTTTATTCATGTAACAATTATACATATTTCCTAACCTAAAATATAGTAAACAAAACATAAAATTTTTGTTTCAAAATGCGGTACGCACAATTAGTTGTGGGCCCCGCGGGAAGTGGCAAGGTAAGTTCTATTGAGTATTGTTTGCACATACATATGGGCATTTCTTATCACTATTTTAACCCTTATTAACCTTGTACGCAGTACACGCCGGCAGGAGAGATTGGTGTGAACTGCTGCCGATTCCTCATTATTCTATCTGAAATCATACAAATATTCTATCTGAAATAAACCACTGTCTCCTCGGGACCATACCGCATTATATTCTAGTTAAACCAATATTAATTTACCATAATATTTTAGTCCACATACTGCTCAACAATGGTACGTCATGCAAGTGATTGCAAACGCATCATAGAAGTAGTAAACCTCGATCCCGCAGCTGAGCACTTTGATTACGAACCCATGGTGGACATAAGGGAGCTAATACACTTGGACGATGCCATGGAAGATGATGAGTTGCAATTTGGACCCAATGGAGGGCTTGTATTTTGTATTGAGTAAGTCAATAATTTAGTGATGTGCCTGTTTTCCAACTGTACCTATATGATAAATTAAAATATGAAAACCTATATAAATTAATAATGACAAGAAAATTAGAATAGTTTTATATGAAATTAATCTTTTAGCTGTTTGCCGTATGGTGACGGCAGAGTAGAATACAATTGTCACCATTCCAAATCTCTCCCGTTGGTGTCATAAAAGGCGACTAAGGATAAATCAGTGATAAGGAATGGGCAGCAGCGTTCCTCTTATACTCATACAACCTAGCAATGTACTGCGACTTTTGTGCGCGATAAATGGCAATAGGCTCGCCACCTAATACATGAGACTTATCATAATTGACGAAACGTGGGTGCTGGTTCACCTCTGCCTACCCCCCGAAGGGGTAGGATATAGGCGAGTTTTTATGTATGTATGTATGTATCTTTTAGCCACTACTATAATCTTTAATAGTTAGATTATCCTTAGCCTAGATTGTTTATATAAAAACTAAGCAACTTAAGGACTTTCTTGTGTTATGAAAATTAGATGCTTTGTCGAGGATATACAGTATGTCATTTATATATTGAAAATACATAAAATATTAAATTATCCGGAGTTAATACAGAAGTCTGTGTTTATCAAACAAACATTTTCCCTTATCAAGATTTAAATACAATCTAGCCACTGACATTATTGACTACAATATGTTGTAATTACTCGTACTCCAGCTGTAATTTATGATTTCCATAATGATTTCCAGAACATTGTTAGAAAACTGCGACTGGCTGGAGGAGCAATTGGGAGATGTGGATGATGACTACATCCTGTTCGACTGCCCTGGGCAGATTGAGCTGTACACGCACTTGCCCGTCATGAGGCAGCTCGTTGACACTCTACAGAAGTGGAACTTCAGGATATGTGTGGTGTTTATGGTGGACTCACAGTTTATGGTTGATGGAGCCAAGTTTTTGTCAGGTATGTTACTACCTGATCCTAAAATAATCCACACATGCTAATAAATATATATGATGCTCATCTGTGTATAATAAATATACTCTAGCCACTATAATGAGATAAAAAATGTAAACAGTTTTGATAAACCTCTTTATTGACAAAATGCATTTATAAGTAAAAAAGATGTATTTTAAAATACATCATTTTCATTAACTTTCGAAAATCAAAATGATTAGCTCCTTTTGAGAAATAGGTATTACAAATTTTTATTTTTGTATTTTATATTAAAAGACTCAACAACATTGTTTACGTTCTTTATCACGTCTCAGTGGCCGTGCTATCGATGTATATAATTATTATATTAGTGTATGACAATTATCATTGACTCAAAACTTCATGTAAAAGGAGGAACAAAACTTGCACAGTTTCTTACCAATTCTTCTCAGAACAAGGCCTTAAGATAATTTTTGAACTAATGGTGCAGCTTATCACATTAAATATTGGAAATATTTGACTTTTACACATATATTTCCAATGTTTAACGTATTTCTTTGACTATTCTATGATTATGACGCCCTCCTACCCACTGATCTGCGTTCCCTCTCTGAGGTTAATTGCTCTCAGACACATGTAATGTGTACTAAGCAGATTTCAAGATCTGCACAACAGTATTTTATTATTCATGATTTTAAAACTATTGGCTACAGGAACCATGGCAGCATTGAGCGTAATGGTGAATTTGGAACTACCACACGTAAACATCCTCACCAAGATGGACCTGCTCACTAAGTCGGCGAGAAAACAACTTGACGAGTAAGTTTAGTCCTTATGCCCATTCAATGCTAAATTAATGGGCATAAGGACTAATTACTTGATTAATTTCTAATTAATTCTTTTACTAACTAAATCTTACTTGATTGATTTCTCTTAAAGCTCAGCTATTTCCCGAGTGATTGAAACATTTGCTTCTGGATTCGAACCCGGGACCTATTGTCGATAGCGATCTGACCATTCCACCAAATCGTCAGGCACTATGCATGGTGATTATTGATCACTCTGCTCGCGTGACCAAATAGAGTAAAGATTACATACATACGTCACGCCTTTCTCCCACAGGGGAAAGCAGAGATCACTTCTTTCCACTTGCTACGATCCTTACATACTTCTTTCACTTCATCCAATCTCATCAATCTCTTCGTGAATACCCGTCGGTTTCGGGTACTCTTGACCTAGCCCTTTAAAAGACTTTCAACTTGATTATGAAAGATCCGCTGAGGCCTACCGGGTCCCATTCTCCATTCACTTTCGCCATATAAATCCTTTTTGTCATTCTCCTTTCATTCTTTCGACGTGACCAAACCGTGCGAGCACCCCTTCTCGATTCTTGTAATAACGTCTTCTTTGATACCACACAGCAAACGATTGATGGGTAAATATGTTGCTTATGCCAAAACCTTTTCCACAGCTTCTTGGACCCAGATCCCCACATCCTGCTATCGCACATGCGAAACGCCAAATCCAAGTTCCACGAGAAATACGCCAAACTGACAGAGGCCATCGGTGAGGTGGTCGAAAACTTCAGCCTCGTCAGGTTCTACCCTCTGAACATCAAGGATGAAGAGAGCGTAGAGAACATACTGCTCACCATCGATAACGTGATACAGTACGGAGAGGACGCCGATGTTAAGATCAGAGATTTCGATGAGCCTGATCCGGATGATGAATAAATTGTTTCAAGTGTTTGTGATGTTTTTGTTAGAGGCCCCTCACCCCCTGTAGCCTTCTTTATTAGGGGGGTCTAGACAGCTAGCCAATCTATTCGAATGAATAGAATACAAATGTATTATAACCGAGAAAACAATATGAATATACCGTTGTAAAATGTAGGAGTTGTCAAAAATTTACATTTGTATTCTATTCATTGGAATAGATTGGCCACTTGTTTAGGCCCACTGCTGTTGTCGTATTTATCCGACAAATTAATATTATACATACATAAATCACGTCATGCGGTGTGGTGACGGCACAGCAGAATACAATAGTAATGGGCAGCAGGGTTCCTCTTATACCATCTAGCCTAATGATTTATAATAATAATTTAGCATGGAACTGTGATTAACGTGCCCGATGAATGGCAATGGGCTCGCCACCTATTACATGGGACCTGACCTAATTGGTGAATATATAATCGTGATTTATTGTATGTATCAATCACGTCTTTCACCCCTATTAAGGGGTAGGCAGAGGTGTTTTATGCGTTTTGCCAGGTTATTTTAAGTTCCATGTATTAGTGGCCATCAATTTTGCTAGATGATCTACCAGGAATTCTGCTATCCATTCCTCAATACATATAACCCCAAAGCTGGATTCACACATCAGTGAAGCCAGTTCCGTCCACGGGTTCGCTTAGTTTAGTATCAGTGATTCAATTCACACATGTCGGTAGTGCTGAATTAGCCGAAATTTCGTCCGTGACATGACAAAATATATCGATATCAACGAATAAATCCCTAATTTGACAGCACGTATCGTCACTGACACTGACAAATGGGGATGCGTTCATAGATAAGTTCCTGAGATGAAAGCTTTGTGTCGGAACTGTCAACTCTGTGATGAGTGAATGGACCTTTAGTCGCCTTGTACGACATCCACGAGAGAAGTAAGGGTGGTGAGGTGACAATAGTATCCTCCTCTGTCACCACGCGGCCAAATTAAGTTCGGGTTGTGCAAATGTTGAATTGAACGAATGGGAATTCTGAATGAAATAACTAAATGTAAGGCAGCAAATATTTATTGATGGTGGTTGATATGTCAATATACAAACACACATGACATTGGTAGCGTTTACAGTAAAAATACTCAATACACAAATATTGAGTTCTTTTTCCAACCAAAGTTCTTTCGGCAATCTAGCCAAAACGTTATGAATATATATACACACAACTTTTCAATCGATTTTGAACTTTATACAATACAAATTCGGGTTGATTGGTTTCACCCATCTGTTGAAAGTCCCTTAACATATATTTATCAAAGATCTTACATTATTGACAAACATTTTTTTATCTATTCACAGAGCAAGGTTAAGACTTTTATACAAGGTGTAACAGAGAGGTGCAGTCAAAGGGGTTTTTCAGGCCATCAAACTGAACAACTTTCGCCAAGGGACCAAAATCGAAATCTCAGAAAAATTAAACACTCCAAACTGATGTTAGCTGGTTCTTGGTATAGTATGGGGAAGTGATTTTTATTTCTGACATTTCGATTTTGGTCCCTAAAGTTGTTCAGTTTGATGGCCTGAATAACCGCCTTTAAATATGACTGCACCTCTCTGTTACACCCTGTATAATGTTCAGCTTTAAACATTTATAATGATGCATGTAATGTATCCATACACCATAACAAGAGTGAACTGAAATCGGCTTACATAATACGGGGGCTGATGCCTTCAGCTTGTGAAGGTCACACATCAGCCTCCGCCTGCAGGCAGTCGGCGATGCTGAACACGTAGCGCAGGCAGCCGAAGGCGAGCAGCGCGCCGTGCGGCACCAGCGCCGAGCCCTCCCAGGCGCCCGAGGGCTCCGCCCCCGCCCGCCCGCACCGGCACGCGCCCTCGTCGCCCGAAGGCATGGTCAGGTCGCCGTTCACTCTGCCGGTCAGAGCATAACTTTACTGAAGAGTTTTTTATGCCCGCTTTGGATGTAAAGGCGGGATTCCACCAGTGTGCTGAACTGTGCGGCACAGCGTGTTTGTTTGGTCTTTCGCTGTGCCGCACAGTTCAGCACACTGGTGGAATCTCGCCTTTAGAATAGTAGATTATGTTCACTCTGCCGGTCAAACCTTAACTTTACTGACGTGTTCTTTGTGCATGGTTTGGATGTTAGAATAGTAGATTATATAAGGTGTTTGGTACATGGTATATCAAGCCAGCACCTACCCATGCTAACATAGTCATATAAATACTATGGTCATAATAAAAATTCTAAATTCTAAAAATATTTTTAAAATTTTTCACACATTCTTTTTTTCTGATCGAACTATTTGTATGGAGAATTCAAAGTTTTTTTACAAATTAGATTTTTTGACATCACCATAGTATTTATATGACTATGTTAGAACATAGGTGCCGGCTTGATATACCATGTATCAAACACCTTGTATATCGAGGGCGGATACAACAAAGAATGACGCCCAGAAGGCCAGAGTGAACAGGCATCTTCTAGGCGAGCGTGTACCATCTTAGGCCTCTTCATCGTTTTTCATCAGGAATGATTGTGGCCAAACGCTCTGCCTATATTGATTAAAAAAAAGGAGTGTTTGGCGCGTTTCGTGGTGTCAGTCCGATTTATTTTCGCTAATTAAAAAATTGTTACAGAGTGGATTTTGTGCGGTGAAAGTGGTGTTATTTTGATGCACAAGCATCCGTGTTGATGTGCAATCATGCAGAATCATTGAAAATAAGTCTTGTGACGTGTTTGATGTTGTGGTGAAGACCACTATAAAAAGTGGTTTTGTCCACCTCATCAGGCACCATCATGAACTCTGTTACCATTAAATTCGCTCCGAACACTCCCGAGATGCGTTTAAATGTGTGACACCCATATTTTAACGTAAAATTCATTTCATCCATACATTTCACCCACTCATTATTTCATAATACTACAGATAAAAAATACACTTAAGACGTGGCTGAATGGGCGAGACCCTTTGCCTTCCCTAAAATATAGCTGTCGATACCTGAGCGGTGGCGGCCTGCGGGCCAGGCGGCCGAGCGGGCCGTCGAGCGGGCGCGCGGGCGGGCGCTCGGCCAGCTCGCACGTGTACAGCACCCCGTTCACCGCGGTGCCCCACTCCGAGTAGTTGATCAGCTCGAAGTGGCCCGTCACCTGTCACCGTCACAATGTTATAGTAGATTTTCCATCAAGTGCACAAAACGAATCATTTTAATCCGAGAGGCTGATAGTAATGTCGAGGATAAAAATGGTTTTGTGGACGAGTTAGAAACTCTGCTTTTCACTTCGATTGCGAGAAAATAAAATAGTAGTTTATCATCACATTTCTTAAAATTCAAACTTAAATTAGTACAGTTTTAAATACAGAGGAAAATTGTTTTTCCCATTGATATTAGGCTTGGGCTGCAGACCTATACAGCCAAGTATTCAATTAATTTTGTTTCAATAATAATAATTTTGTTTAATTCAATAATTTTCTTGAATTAATTTAATAACCTACCGTACCTACTTGAATTAAAATTTTAATATCTTTTAAATCTTAAAAAACACATAAGGCAAAAAAAATTAAGTAAATATGATTAAACAACAAATTCTATCTCTGAATTCCTTATTGTGTTTGGCTACATGGCTTATTTTCTTTGCCCTAATATAGACACATTTATGAGTAGATACGTTAATGCTCTAGAGCACAAAATTCGATTTTGTGCAGCCTATATCCTGCACAAATACGCACTTTCCGAGCATAAGAAGTGAAAATACATTTATTAATTTATTTAAGACTAGTTAGACAAGTTCGTGCGCGACCCCCGTGCAGTATGTGGGGCGGTGGCGGGGACGGGGCACAGTAGATGCCAGGGGGCGAGGCGGGGAGGAGCGAGTTTTCAGCTCGAAGCGCTTATACCGCAGGAGAGTCACCAGAGGAGACTTGTCGGACTATAGCTGACCCGACATACGTTGGCGTAACCATGGCTACGGGATAATTTGATGTCTCTACATACGTAACGAGAAAATACCCCGGACAGGACGTGGACGGGGCCTCTCTAGTTCAAAACACCCCGTGCACGTCCCGTCCGTGACTCCGAGACATTATGTCCTTCGTGGTACTGATATTTCTGCAATCCCCGTCCGCGTCCCGATTTTACTGTTTCCCTCGCAATTTTTCCATATTTTCTCACCTTTCCTGCCTTGACTGGTCCAAGACAATCATTTTAAAACCGAAATCAGCTAAATCGGCTCAGCCGTTCTCGAGTTTTAGCGAGACAAACGCACGACGATTAATTTTTATATACCTATATAGAAGATTTCATCATCATCAGCCTACCCTTATTTCATCCTATTTGGGGTCGGCGCAGTGCGTCCTAGCTGGGAGGAGCTCGTTAGCGCAGTGGCGTAGCGCGCTTGGCCTGCGATTGCGTAAACTAAGCAATTGAAGAAGAAATACTGCGCCGACCCAAGGTAAGCTGGGAACCGGGTAGGAATGACCTTTATAAAATACTAGTGGTCGCCCGCGGCTTCGCTCGCGTTAATGTCGGTTATTATATAGCCTATAGCCTTCCTCGATAAATGGACTATCAAACACAATAATATTTCTTAATTTGAGTTAGCAGTTCCTGAGATTAGCGCGTTGAACCAACCAACCAAACAAAAAATCTCTTCAGCCTTATAACATTAGTACACTGGGTGTAACAGAGAGGTGTAGGTAGTCATATTTGGAAGTGACTTTTTTTGAGATTTCGATTTTGGTCCCTTAGCGAAAGATGTTCAGTTTGATGGCCTGAATTACGCCTTTAAATATGAACCCGTCTGTTACACATTGTATAACTGTATTAAGCAGCGAGCCTCGGGCACCTCGTCCATGAAGATGGTGGCGTGCCTCGCCGCAGTCCGCCGGCAGCCGGCCGGCAGCCGCAGGCCGCAGCCGCTGTCCGTGCCCACGCTCAGCACGGCGCGCCGCATCGCCACGCACGCGCCCACGCCCACGCCCACGCCCACGCCCGACCCGTTCCTGGGGGGGGGGCAAACCAAAGAATACTGTCTAACCCCCGATTACAAAAACGCTACTCAAAGCCTAACTGCCGCACTCAGAGACGTCAATTAACTTTAATGAGTATTTAATGTCAACATTTTTCATTCAAATTAAGACCATAGGCCCAGAAATAATAGCGACTAGTTTTGAATTGTCATTTTTTGACGTTAGTACTCATTAACGTTATTTGACGTCTCTGAGTGCGGCAGTAAGTCCTGCTTAACATTTAGGTATTGTCAAAATTGACGTTTTTCCATACAAATTCTGACGGGTAGTGTCCACTTAACTTTATAAGCAGTGCTCAAAGTTTGAGTAAAGTTTCTGTAATCGGGAGTAAGAGGTGGAAACCAAGGGTACTTCCTTAGGGGTAGAAACCAACGGGTTCTTCCCAAGGGGTACAAACCAAATTAAAACATGGCTCAACAAAACTGAAGAAATCCACCTTGAAGAACCGAGGCGACCGGGTGAAAGAGTAACCAGGCTTGTACACCTCCAAGGGACTATCATCATTATCATCACCATCGGGCTCCTTCACCTCAGCTTAGAGGCGGGCTGGATACATTATCTTCTGCATTTCGGAAGGCGTGTTTTACGTGGTATATTTTGATCCAGCCCGACTACCATCATCACCCAAACTCAATATGATATAGCCATTTATCGCGTTGAACTTACAAACATCATTGTATTTTCGACAGTTCAAAGCGTTAAATGAATATCAGTTATCTGAATAAGCG
>CAWVPI010000099.1:0-17112 GCA_963931975.1 Cataclysta lemnata
GGTGGCGCTGGGCGCGCTGCTGGTGGGCGCGGGCGCGGGCGCCGTGGTGAAGGGCGCGGGCCTGGCGCGCGTGGGCGCCGGCCTCTGGGCGGGCTGCGCCGCCGTCGTCGCCGGCGTCGTGGGCGTGCTGGCCGGCATCAACGACTGCTACGGCCTGCACGCCGCCACCGACGGGTGAGTGGGCGAGGGAGTGAGATACCACCCCGGTTGTCATCATGTTTCGGATTTGTTTGTAGGTTTTAAGACTTTTAAGTCATACTTTTTTTTATTGTCGGTTATTTTATAGCCTAGCCTAGCCTTCCTCGATTTATGGACCATCCAACACAAAAATAATTTTTCAACTTGAATCAGTAGTTCCTGAGATTAGCACGTTCACCTTTTTATATGTATTCCCTTAAATATTACGAGAGCATTCACACCAGTCGAGCTCTATGAAAGAGCCTGTTGAGTCTCGGATTCCGGAAAGCGGAAAAGCATCAAACAGACGAAATCTCCAAAAACCAGTTACATAAATGCATATGAGATTTATAAGATAAGAATGATCACTTTCTACTTATTTGCAAATAAAATTCATTGTGACACAGATATTTAAGTAGGCACTTCTTGTTTCTTTTTCACGGATTTACATACAAATGTTTATGATATCGTTTAACATAGAAATTATATAAAATGACGTAGAAATAAAAACGCCATTAAAAATTACTTTCAAACTGTTCATAAAAAGCTCTTTAGAGATACGTAAAGAAACGTTCAGTAAAATATTTTGAAAACTTGTGAGCCACACTGCTTATTAAGTGTGTTTGTAGGTGAAATTGTGTAGCGTTGTGTTTTAGCCAAAACATACATAAATCAAATCTGTTGTTCCCGAAAGGTATGTAGGGACGAGTCTATTGTAGGTATACTGGGCATAATATTCGCAGTAGTGTATCAGAAATGCTACTGTCATACTGTCCATTCCTCATCATAGATCCTTAGAAGCCTTATAAGACATCCGCTTAAACCACGATAGAGTTAGGGGTGGTGAGAATTGCAATCTGTACTCCCATCAGACGACAATGTCCCTATCTAAATTTTACAGATTTGCCAAACATTGAAAGAACTACTAAATCGAACTAAATCATGATGTATTATGTGATAACAAAAACGGGGAGGGGAATAACTCACCGATCACTGGCACAACACGCAAGAACAGAATTTTATCTGCAGGACCACTGAGTCCTAAAACCTTATACAGCTACAAGAAAAGCTTGATAAAACCATTGAGTTATAAGGTAGTTACGCTAGTAATAGTAGTTCAATAGATAAAACCATTCAAACACTTCAGTTGTATAGCTGTTTCCCATTCTTTACTAAATAAAACTTGCTATGTTTGTGCAACGAGCCAAATCAATGGTTCGCCAACACATTCCCATGTGACAGGATTTGTAATTCATTATTTTCTACTAATGCTTGGTTTAGCATTGCATTACTATTCTCCCTATATCCTTCCTATAAGGAAGGCCTATGTCCCAACAGCGGGGACATTAGAGGGCTGGTGATTATAATTATATTCTAATATAAATGATGAAATGGACGACTAACCTAAAAAATTCATACATTTCATGGGTTGTGACTTGATTGTACTTGATTTGAAGTACATTGTCATCATCATAATCAAGATGCACTTAAGCCATTTTGTATGTAGAGGGCACAGTATAGTATGCGGAAGAAAAGCTTCATCGCTAGATCGTACCTACCTATTATGTTCTCATAAAATTTACACTACTATGCATAGGTTATTTCACTTCCATCCATAATATTATTCTATTTAACACATAGGTAAGTATACCTATTTATTAGAATAATTGTAAGCTTACTTTGATAACTATATTATATTTACTTCTACATTGTTTGTATGACACCTGATTCAAGTCAATATTGAAACTTGGAGTACTTCATGCGGCGAAGAGGAAAGCATTGCTTGGATTCACATAATCCAAGACTTGTTACATTAAGAGGCGTGTCATTGAATAAATTAGCTAATTCCCGAAGTGCTGCCGGCAGTGGGCCTTACGTAACCGCGGCCGGCCACAAACGAACAGCTTTGCTTTCTCGCCCATTGATGCTACAATTGGCAGCTATTCATTCGTTGTAATTGGACACTGCACAGTACTAATGGCAGTTTACAGTCCCACAATTCATTGCACCTATTTATTTAAGGACAATTGAGGCATGTGACTCCTCGCTTGGAGGATATTCATCGTCAAAATTTTGTTTATAAATACGGATATTACACTCATCAACAATGTCTAAAGATATTTTCATCTACTTCATGTTCTATCAGCCTCCATTCTTGTAATACTGACTTATTCTTTGAAGTTTATCAATGGCTTACTTAAGCATGGTAATCCGTTAAAACATTCAATAAATTGCATAGCAATCGACAGTATTTTTATAATGATCGCCGAACAACTTTGTAAAGTCAATAAAATATCCTTAGATATAGTTGATATAACTACCTGTGTTAAGCAATTAATGCAATAGTAGCATAATCAAAGTTAGGGCCTATTTTAAAGCATTGGGGTTAACGTCTTGATGCTGTGTCGATGTCAGAACTTTAGATCCCCGGTCACCGTGGAAACATAGCTTTTTAATGATGTAGAAGCCCTAACATGGGTAATTAAATAAAATCGAATCCAAGTATTGCGGATTTGCGCTGCAAGGCAGACGAATTTCCATTATTACGATACGACACATTTAATAGTTTTATTTGGAAATATTATAAACCAAATTATTAATGTCGATTTATGTACAAAAACACGAATCGTCAAGCTTCACAGTCATAAAAATATCTCTTTACAGGTTTTCAAAACCCGATTACTTATAATGATGTTAAATATTGAGATCATTTTGTTTTAAATCGGCATCAATCAGGAATTCAGCCTTGTTTATTAATTATACACAAAACCGACTCCATGAGATTTTCATAAGAACTTTCACTTTGTTGACTCTTAAAAGGTTTTTGCTTTACTGCGATGGATGATTAATTGTTCGATACTCAGCTGTCGAAGCAGAATCAGATGCGCAACAATTATTGTGATTACTATGCATTCCATGCTACACATATTTTTGTATGATGAGATATTTTTACGATATAAATCTATACTAATATTATAACGCTGAAAAGTTTGTTTGTTTGGTTGGTTGGTTAAACGCGCTAATCTCTACTGAACTACTAAACTATTGGTCCAAATCGGAAAATTCTTTTTGTGTTGGATAGTCCATTTATTGAGGAAGACTAAACATATAACAACCGACATTAACGCGAGCGAAGCCGAGGGCGACCACTAGTTTAAAATATATAAACAGGCAAATAATGTATGAAACTGACGTATTACGAAAAAAACACAATGGCGACCGTAGTGCCAAATGTAAGATTAGTTCTCAAATATTGACATTTGTTTGATAGAAACGTTTCATTTGCAACTTGGCGAGGCACCCTTGATGCACATCCGAGATGTCCATCAACGCGAAGGTATTTGTTAGGATAACATGTACACTCTTTCCGATTTATGAACAAGTGGGCGTGTTGGTTAACATAACGTAGCGATGCAATTTATTTTTGCGCCCGTGTGTTGTTTACGTTCCTATATTTCACGAGCGTACGAGTTGTTTGTCCTGTATTGAGGCCGCCGGCCGAGTGGACGCTGAGTCGTTAATGCTGAACCAACACACATAACACACTAAATACTTCATTTAAAAGTGTCGAGGCTTCACTTGATCAGGTGCAAATGAGAGAACATTATCGCAAAGTGTAAACAAGCCTTCAATGTGTTTCGCAAATAAATATTGTGTTGATAAGAGGGCGACAATCGACTGAGTACTCTAACCCGAGAGGCCGACAGTCGCGAATGGCTTGAGCACCGAGTGCCGTGGAGCGCACTAGCGGAGACGCGCAGATGTCTGCGGCGCCCGCGCAGAAGAAAGTCCGCGGATCTGGGAATGCGGCTTTCTCCGATAACCGATTCGCTCACCAACCGCCTCGCGTAATATTTCATTGATAAAGTAAAGCCACCGGGAAGGGAATTCACCCATCAACAAAAGAAGGGATTTTTTTATTTTATTTATATGTGGTTGGTGCTTGAAAGCTGGTGCTTGTCATGTGATCCCATTTAAA
Organism: Cataclysta lemnata; assembly: GCA_963931975.1. Lineage (NCBI taxonomy): Eukaryota > Metazoa > Arthropoda > Insecta > Lepidoptera > Crambidae > Cataclysta > Cataclysta lemnata. The sequence continues at coordinate 4,157 of CAWVPI010000099.1, forward strand.
TTTCACCGTGACCTGACAAGTAGTTTTTGAGTTATCCCCAATAATGCGCATTTTTAAGACTTCCACTACACTGATGATGTTCTTTTATATTTTTATGTATTTTGAAAAGTTTTTGCATAATTTGTTTAAAGTTAGTGCGAAAATATGAGACGAAGTTCGTACTTATTTTTCACCAGCGTAGCGGTATTTTTTCGTAACAATAATTGAACGTGTTATTCCACATGTCGTAATTTCGGCTGGAGCTGTGTATAATAGCTTGTAGGCAAAAAATAGAGTATAGATTTTTACAAGCAAATAATTTTGTGTTGCCTCACAAAGCGTGCGGCGACTGACAGAGGGAGAACAAAGAAAAAAAGTGATTGTAGTGAGTGCACGGCCTGAGGAGGACGGGACCGCGGAACTCTTTCCTCACCGCGACGACGGTCCGTATTGTTGAGAAATGTGTCAAAGCCGTGAAACCTACTGAACAACTGCCCCTCTAGATGAGTTAATCAAAGGAATAGAATACAAATGTATAAAACTCACGTATTAAAAACAAATATTGACAGAATTGTAACTTATTCAAACTGACAGAGGCTGAGAGACAGAGACTGACTGAGGAGTCAAACTGAACTATTTTTTATTGAAATATCAATTCTGTTCGAGGCGAAGAGGTGACACTTCAATAACGTTCGTTTCTCAACATCAAAGTTGCTGAGCGGTGCACAATGAAAGTCACCAATCCTATACCTCACACAATTCTCGTAGAAAATTAATTTATTTTTACGATTTTAAAAGTCAATTAATGGTGGTATATTTTGGCGTTTTTTGTAGTCTCAGACTATATGTATTGCCCGTATATAAAGTTATTCTGCTCAAAAACTAAAGACGTTCCACTCAGCATTGTGTGGCAGTGCAACACGTGTGACGCCTACAATGCTAGTGTTCTGAAAATTAAATACATAAATGCTTATTTAAGTTTCTTTTTTCTAATTTTATTTTTATGGGGCTCTAGTTTAATTATGACTCTTAAAAAAGACATCAACGAGATCCCTTGTACCGGGCCCGTCGCCGAGTGGCAATCGTTTCATAACGATAACGTGTCGAAGTTCGTCACGATCGGCCATATTACTTTGGTACCTACAGCGTCTTAGCTTGCGCTACCAACATAACTAGGAACTTACGAAGACGATTTTGGTCACGTGATTTCACGACGACTTACGACAAATCCCATACATTTTGCTTTATCGAACTTCGTTATCTTTGTCAGTATATTACTTTGTCCAGGCACCCCGGCCTCTTGAGTTTCCCAAGTCGCTCTGGATAAACTTGACAACGCACTATATATTTTATTTACATAGATATATTTTCTTTGTCCCGATTTGAATGTAATCGTTCATTCTACAATAGTGCTACTAAAAACTAGTCTCCTAAATGAAATAGTGTAAAAGGTTGCGATGGTAGTTTTGACTTAGACGGTTATTTTCTTAATTTTATTATAATTGAAGAAACTGTAAAACATAAAATCTCGCGGTCTGCTAGAGAATTATGTGTGCAGCCCAATATGGGCAACCACGCCAAAATGGGCAACCAACACACATTTTCGCAAATTGATCTACTGTATTGTGTATTGGCCGTTCTTCATCATGGGAGAATAATTTCGAATCACAAAATTAGATATTAAGGATGTATTAATTGCAAATGATATAAATGTATTCATATTCTATGATTAGTGTGGGAAAAATGCACTTACATTGGAGAAACCATAATAATAATTTACTGTAAAAGTTATTTGGAATTGATTTAAATAAAAAAATAGCTTAATATCAAGACACCCGTCATCTTCCATCTCTCCGTGACCCAAAGAGTACTTTTGTACATACGGAACCAGCCGTTGTAAAGTGAACAGCCCCAATGCCGAAAATCAATAATATGTAAAATGTTAATTATGAATGCTCATAGAATAATAATGCAGCAGACAATAATTTATAAGTGACAAGTAAAATTTTAATGATGCTGATAGTATGTTATTTATTTTTAACATTGAATATGACGCAATTATCTTGTCTCGCCTGCTTGGCTGCTTATTGATGCAAGTCTGTTTCCGGATTCAGTCCTAACGACAATGTGAACTCACTGGTTATAGACTAATAACAGTTAACAGTTATATGTTAACAGTATGTCCTAGTACTCCTTGTCTCCTGCCCATTAATAGTTAATGGGCAGAAGACTAGGGGTATCAAAAGTTGCAAGTTTTCGTTGTGTTTATGTTTTCTTAATGTTGTGTTTATGTTTCTTGAGATATTTGTAAATTAGAAAAGCGCCAGTAAGCAAACATTTCGATACTGAAGCAATTTGTAGAACAAAATTAATGCTTGATATATTTAATCGTGGGGCGTAAGTTGAAGTACTTTATAAATTTCGTTCTTTATTTAATTTGTGAAAAAATAATCAATATCATTCCCTAGATACAGAACGCCAAGAAAATTCTAGGCGTTCTTTACATTCTAACAATACCTATGGAAATGATATCGTACTGCCATAAGTTGTAAATTGGCCTACACAGGTATGCAAATGGTGATGGTTTTTTATGAATTTCGATCGAAATCTCAGTAACATGAACTTGTGCGCCCCAGTTATGTCCGATTCTGGGCGTTGCCTTCAGAAAAGAAATCATGTTGACTTGACTGCGCCGTTTCATTAAAGTGCCATATACGGTCGCACTCGTTAATTGATCGATCCTTTAACTGGGAGCTGCTTCTTCACCTTATTATAGTACCTACCTACACTCAACCACACGAACATCGCGACAAACTCATTTCTGACTTTACCTTTTCATCATCGTCATCACCAGCTTTTTAATGTTCCCACTGCTGGGACACAGGATGCAAGATTACAGGGAGAATGTGCCACCATACCATTTTTGTAAAGAGATTCGATTGTGTAGCCAATCTTGACGTATTGTCATTACAACTGGTACATTACCAGATATGAATAAACGAATTTTGACTTTGAATCACGGAGGCGTCATGTGCGTTCCCTTGTACCAGTTTTGGCCTGCAATCATTGCAGTCGGACTAGTGCGCAAGTCATCGCCGGCAGGGCTGTCGCAGTGATAATTAATACACTACTTTTGCACCTAAAACAAATGGAAAATGGCTTTACGACGGAAAATGATATTTCTTAATTTTCCTCCCCAGTTCCCAGTTTATGGGTCGGCGCAGTATGTTACTTCTTATATTCAATTTCATACCGGTCAGACGTCAACTAGATATCCAAACCATCATACCTGATAGGTGCTAGTGATGAATGAATGTATGTGATGGAAAGGGCCATGTTCGAGAGACCGATGACCAGAGTAATTGGGATGACAAAATTCCAATCCTTACTGCTCAATGTTTTGCCTCAAGGTGCTCATTGGTCTAAACAGGCAATATAATGGGCCACTATCACGGCAAGGCAGCCCTGTGTTGCGGATCCAAAGGCGTGATATTGGTACATGAAGATGTTCAATTATGATAAGGCAGTCATTACTGCGGGTGAAAGTGGACGCACGCCGTTTCGGCCACCGTCACTCACAATGGACCTTATCACGTGATAGCGAGGTGTTATTTTAATTACTGCTTATGATCTATTTATCGACCCGATTTCATAATAAAGTTGGCGGCCCTCAACTCGTATGCTGTGTTTTGTTAGCCGCAGATCGCATATTAATCGTCAAATACTTGCGATTTAACTGCCGCACTCAGAGACGTCAAATAACGTTAATGAGTACTTAACGTCAAAAAATGACAATTCAAAACTAGTCGCTATTCTTGCCGGGTCTATGGTCTACATTCGAATGAAAATTTTTGACATTAAATACTCATTAAAGTTAATTAACGTCTCTGAGTGCGGCAGTAAGACATTCTTTGTTTAATCGCCCTTGGTATATATAAATAAATATTACTTACACTCGCACTTACCACAAGTCCTTGGGTTATAAACGACAGACAAAAATTATCATAGGTAGGTACTGAAAATATACTACATAAACAAATGTCTGCGTCCATCACAACATTTGCCCCTACCAAGATTCGTATCCAGGACCTCTTATCCGACACCAATGGGGTACTTTTTTTTCAAGGACCTAAGCTGTTGGCTGTGTCCCTTTTATAAGCATCCATCAGACTATTTGACCGTCTCCGTGGTCTAGTGATTCGTCAACTCGTCAACCGGAATTAGATCTCGGTATCGGTTAATTCCCAAAAGGAGTAAACTTTTGTACTCGGTAGGACCACTGACCTCTAATAGATAAATACGCTGGACTGAATACTTCTACTAAAATGACAAATGTTTATTGTGCCGATTTAAAGCGCCCTATCGAGCGGCTTGAGTACTAAATATAACGTTTGTTGCTTGTATTTGACATTACAAATGCATCTCTAATATTAGTTCCGTGGACGTTCACCTTCGTACACCAATACCATCAGCGCCAAGATGGCGATAATCAAATTGGCTTCATTTTCCAGCGTACTTGTTTAATAGAGGTCAGTGGGTAGGACTTTATCCGAGCCCGCCTGGCTAGCTACCACCATCTTATAAGTAATGTAATATGATGGTCTACAGAGGCAGCCCGCTGCTGACGGCGTTCCTGGCGCTGTCGCTGCTGAGCCTGGCCAGCGGCAACTGCGCCGCCGTGCTGGCTGCCACCGGCCTGCAGCGGGACGCCGCCCGCGCCCCTCAGCCGCCAGCCACCTTCCAGGTGAGACACCCGCCGTGGACGGACCGGCTACAGTCCGACGACTTCGTGCGTGACTTCGTGATGCCAGCGGGGGCGGGCGATGCGGGGAGGGGGGTAACTAGCTCCTCCCCGCATCACCCACCCCCGCCAGCATCCAGAGCGCCCCGTCCCCGCCACCGTCTCATACCGCACGAAGGTCGCGCACGAAGTTGTCGGGCTGTAAACGCACACCTATCGCCTACCTTAGGCCGAACATACCGCCCGCCGGTCTGCGTTCTGCGGTCGAGTTCTGCGTCCAGCGTTCAAAATTGCTCAAACAGCGAGCGGTGTTGTGTGGGTAGGGTTCTAAGACACCGCAATTATTACAGTGAACGCGGACCGCAGAACTCAGAACTCTGACCATGACCGCCGCAGTCTGGCCGGCGCCTTAAGAGGATTGTGAGTGCCGATACGCAGCGCGAGTAATGCCTACATTTTCTTAATGAATACTTGTCTCGAACGATATATAACGCTTTCTCTCCCCTATAACTTTACAAAATGAAAAAAAAAACCGGTAGATTCAGTACATCCCAATGTAAGTCCTTCTTACGTTTTCCTTTTTAATTAATTCAGTTTAATTATATTAAAAAAATATATGTGATTACGCCCAGCGTTACTGCGCAGCAGCGCTGATGCGCATTGCTCACCGTTGTCTTAACCCTTAGTCGCCTTGTACGACACAAGATTGGGGGTAGTGACAATAGTATTCTGCTGTACACAATACACATAAATCTTTAAGCTACAACGACGGGCACCCTCGCGTATCTACCTTGCGTTTAATTAAAACAATTGTCGCAATGGTTGCAACCTTGCGCTGCACTTTCTTCGAGCACGCCGCTTGAGTGACCGCCGCTTCCGGCCGACGACGCCGTTTGCCTAACGCTAATTGTTTTTTTAATGAGCCAAATGGAGCGGCTAATTATTCTGTCGCAGGGCTGTGAACTTCCGGGATTTCCTCCTACTGCACGTCAAATATTACACACATTTTGCCTTAAATCAAATTATCGAAGTGGCAGGCTGAGGTGTATGATGACAAGATATACTAGGGCCCATGTCCCATGTAATACCAAATGGCGTATCAGTAATGCTGCGGCCCTTTTCTTATCATTTATAACCCTTTCGCGCTTTGTGTGACGCTCGCGGGAGAGACAGATATTATAATTGTAATTTACAACAAGGCATTTCTAATTAACTATCATATATAATAATTAACTATCATATAATTTTTATCATCTATAAAAAAAATATTTCTTGCTAATAATAAATTATTATGTTTGGTTTAAGGGCTTAAAAAAGTGTTAAACAGTAGCGGCCTGCGACCGAATGTAATTACGATGTAATTCATTTTCAGATAAAGACGATGCCAATTACATGGTACCCAAAGAAAAATATTCGATTTTTTTTCTTTAATAAAATTCTGGTTAGTGAAATTTCAAAAAATTATACTTAGTCTTCATGCGGGAACTGGAACCCGCGTCCTCCAATCAAATCATAAATAGTATGAATTTACCTAAGTAACAATTCTTCGATTGTTTACCAACCAACATCGAGTCTGCCACTAAAGAGATGCGCTAGATTACGTGACGCTCAAGAGGTCACAGCTCATGCTCAACAGGTTGGCTCACAATCGCAATCGGCGTGTTGCAATTAATTGTCACCGCCTGAATCTGGAGCAGAGCACATCTACTATAAATGATTCACCTGCGGCAGATGTCAATGCTCTCATAATTGCTTGTGACGTTCACTTGTCTAATAGAGTCACAGTATTTCATATTAGACACGGAGATTAGAAAACTCTTGTAAGTCTTGCCTCTGATTCTTCTTCGCAAAGCTTTGATGAGTGGTTACAATTTGTGACAGGTGTGCCGTATATTTTGTAAACAATTCTTATTGTAAGTTAACGTGGAGTAATTAACTCACATAAACATTGTTGAATCTGTCATCGCTCACTTGTTAAATAGGTATCTACCTTTAGAGAAATTAGGGAGTACTCTTGTGTATAAAATTGCATAAAAGTAGTCAGGTGGGGTTTTACTGTCCACGGGCAGTTAAAAAGGGTGACAGGAATATATTGGTTTTATAAAGATTTTATAAATTAAAATACTCGCTTTAGGCAAACTGAGAAAGAAGATAGATGATTTGTGTATGCGAGAAGTGACGGGCAATGGAAGGAAAATAACAGCAAAAAGAAATTGAACCAGTAAGACAATGATGGCTGGTGCATAATAATAAATAATTGCGTATATTAAATAATAATTAAGTATGTATGTAACGTTCGTTCACGCACGAGATATAGCACGCGCAACGCGCGCAAGCCCTTACCGCGGTGGTTGGGAAACCTCACACTTACTCGGTTGCATAAACGAATATATCGTGGTTATATTGCGAATTCATTAGATATGGTTACAAATTAATGCGCAACCGTAATGCTATATGGGTGAGTTAGAAGTTGTCCCACAACAACATTATCACAGCTATGTCACGTGAAGATTTTATTTAATTTGATTTTTAGTTTATATTTGAATATTATAACGAGAATTGAACCTGCGTCCTCATGTGAACTTATCTGAAGTGAAGATAAAATGAAATGAAAAAGAAACGCTGACGTGCATCGGTTTAGTTGTAAGACTGTACTACACTGGGGTCACGAGTCCCATGCGCTGCTCCTGACTTCCCTCTCTGTAACACTATGGACCCGGCACCCTCACGGAGATTCCTACTTCGTGTCATCACTGGAAATCGAGAAACATTTTTAAATTTTCTATCCTCCTACATTTACTTACATCAGTTTAAAAATTATTCTGAAATCAATATTGTTTTGTATTAATAAGATCGTAAGACATATTGCATTCAGTAATCTTTTAATAATATGATAATTATTGTCATCATTTTTAGTTTATACAAGCCGGAAATCCTTATGGTAATAGGAGACACACGATTGAATTACTAAACGGTCACCAATATATTAACGTTATTAATATTGTTAAATAATAGGAATGTGATAAATTCCGTTGAGAGGTGTCCTCTGTCTACTTGCACGCTAGCCTCAAACGTCCTCCATGTCCTTGTAACTTATCACAACACGTTTGGTCGGTAGGATATTCAATGAGGAGCTCGCTAGCGAAATGGCACAACGCGCTTGGCCTGCGATTGCGTAAACTAAGCAATTGCGCTAAGGCCAGTCATTTGATGGGTGACTAAAAATTTATTATCTCGAGTTCCTCCGTGCTTCGGAAGGCACGTTAAGCCGTTGGTCCCGGATGCATCTGCAGTCGTTAACACCCACCAACCCGAACTGGGCCAGCGTGGTGGGTTTATGGCCCAATCTCCTTATATTCTTCCATCCATAGGGAAGGCCGTGCCATAGCAGGGGGGACATTAAAGGGCTGGTGATGATGATGATGAGGATAGTAAATCGAAAAGGCTGTATAAAAAGGTTTCCCACTCAGATTAATTATGTTACAGAAAATTTATAATGTTTCTAATGTAGTATAAAAACAGGAAAAATTAAGCCCGTTTTTTTTCTAATTACACAGATAACAATTCTTTGTTTGTCGTCAAATTATTCAATCACAACAATCTCCAAACAACTTAACTATATTTTTTGTGCCGAAACAAAAATTATTAAAATTTTATTTATTTAATTAAATTTTTAATAATGATAATTAAATGAAACACAATTACATTGTAAAAAATTAAATTTATTAATAAAAAGTAAAATTTATATCCTACATATACAATATACACAACTTGTACAATTATTCTTGAGCTGTTCATGCGCCTCTACCGTTCGTATCGGCAGCGAATAATAAGATTCCAGCAACCAATCATCTATCGGCAGCGAATAATAAGATTCCAGCAACCAATCATCGACAAGCAGAGAGAATAGAACGCGAAATGTTTCCATTTTTAAATTGAATGCAGTTTGCGGTTGCCAATAAAACCATTTGACATAATTCCTTTAAGTTCGTGGGACGTGTTATTGTTGTAATGCGGAGTGTAATGGTGGTTATTAGGGTGTAGCGCGGCTGAGTCGTGCTCGTTCGCGATCGTTAGGCCTTGGGATTCCGCTTGCGCAGCGCACTCACAACATTTTGTTTTCCATGAAAAGTATTACTGAATAACATTAATAATTAGATCCATTTTACTGCCTTATAATCATAGAAGCACAGTTGGATTTTTTATATTTTATTTTACATTTGTATCTATTAAATTGCCTTGTGGCGAAGGCAGAGCAGAATACATTATTGTCACTCCCATCTCTCCCGCGGGTGCCTCCAAGGCGACTAAGGGTTAAGACAGTGAATATGATCACTCACACTATCATCTAGCCCAAAGTAAGTAGCCTAAGCACTTGTGCTATGGATACTAGATGACGGACATATTTTAAATATAATTATGTATATAAATGTTGACAATATACTACATAAACATAAACACAACCATGACTCGGAAACAAACATTTGTAGTCATCACAAAGTTTGCCCCTACCAGGATTCGAACTCGAGACCTCTCGGCCAATACCCAGCAATCTGAGCATTCGACCAAGGCGGCCGTCGACGAGTGGCAGAAACGTTCCTCTTATACCACCTAGTCAATATGCTGCGATTTACGTGCCCGAAAGATGGCAATAGGCTTTCCCGCTATTACGTGGGACCAAACATAATTAGCGAAACGTGGGTGTTAATTCACCTTTTGCTACCCCTTAGGGTATAAATAGACGTGATTTCGGTATGTATGTATCTATTAAATTTAAGAAACTATACTAAGCTTGAAGTTCATTATACTGATTTAGATGTTAATTTGAATTTAGCCCCGAGTTACAGTTCAAACAAAAAAAAAATCGCTTTTAAATGGTTTAGCTTACCATGTAATCATCATTTATCTTTTTTTATTTGTGGAGTGCTAAAGGAAATAAAGGTTTAATTAGAAAAACAGAGTTCCTTCAACGCTAGGTGAAGGTCAGCTGTTTTAATGACCCGGAAATTCCACCAAATCCACCTTTATGTGACTAGTGTAGTAAAGTATCCAACTAAAAGTTCTTATATTCGATCATCCGGTTGTAAGAAAAATAAGTTGAGCTACCGAAATTATAATCATTAAACATTCTAAATTAGAGTGTCGTGTTACATCATATCGACAATACCATGACTTGACAGTAGAGTTATGTCTAAATCACTGTATTTAAGGCCTTTGGAGTTGAGCTGCGCGCCTTAATGTATGGTAAAGAGATGGCTAGTCATGGCCAGGGCTGGGAAATGTGTCAGTAATGCAATTGACGCAAAAATGTCCCGTCACGAAGGGTACTTTCGTAGCGACAAAAAAATTCATTAATGAGCACTTTAGACAGAAACGTATGACACATACATTCATACAGACGGCAGAGTAGAATACAATTATTGTCACCACCCCAAATCTCTCCCGTGGGTGTCGTACAAGGCGACTAAGGATAAATCACTGATGAGGAATGGGCAGCAGCAGCAGCGTTCCTCTTATACCACCTAGCAATGTACCTACTGTGAATTTTGTGCCCGATAATTGGCAATAGGCTCGCCACCTATTACATGGGACCTGACATAATTGGCGAAACGTGGGTGCTAGTTCACCTCTGCCTACCCCTTTGGGGATATAGGCGTGATTTATGTATGTATTAATTATAGTACCTATCTATTTCGTTATACATCGTTCTATAAGTAATATTTTAAACTTTCGCGTTGCATCATTAATTTAATATTTACAATGTTTATTGCGCGTATAGACCCAATTAGTTTTAGTTTCAGGTATTTAGGTATTAGTAAACCCATGTATTAATTTAAGGGCGGACAACAAAAATATAACTAACAATAATTACAACTAGAAGCCGCTAAAGAGACCTAAATTGAAGTACAGGTTTTAATTGCAACAGCCACGGCCTGCGTTGTAGACTTGGCTAAATAAAACTAATAATAATCAACATAAGAGTTTGTAAAAATTAACTAAGCTCTACAACAATTATTTATTTTGAAATTTTTAAGTTACAATGTTACCATCACTTAGGTGTATATTTTATTTGTGGATTGGTATTAATTAACTAGTTAGTTCTCGGTGAATATGTGAACGACCTATGTTAAGCCACATTCGTGCGGTAAAGTGGTGTGAGAGGGACTCTGGGTCGAGGCCAGAGGCTTCGATGATATAACTGACGTCACCTCCGTGTATGTTATCAATTTGAACAATGGCTGGGAACCCGCGTCTCGGGCGTGATGCAGAGGTCACACATCGGAACATCGAAAATGTTAATTGGACCTATACAGTGGGACTATAAAAACCCGAAAGTGTTTGTTGTTATTGATAATGAATTGTGTGGCATTGTTTGCTGTTAATGAACTGTGTTGTGGTTTGTGTTGAGTGATCGATCCCACAACAAGAAAAAATTAGCATCACAGTTTTGTATTAGCGGTAGTACCTAAGCAGTTAAATGTATGCTGCATTTTCAAATTAAGGGCGAGTTTATTTGATTGGACGAAGCGAAAGAAGTACCTATGTAAGGATGGTAGCAAGATCCTTGAGAGTACATTGTACAATCTACATTGCTAGGTGGCTTAAGAGGAGCGCTGCTGCCCATTACTCTTTGCTGTCTTTATCCTTAGTCGCCTTGGACGACACCCGCGGGAGAGATGCGGGAGGTGCCAATTGTATTATACCACACGGCCTAACAAACATAATATCCGTAATAATAATACTTTGCCGCGTAAATTAACTTGCGTGTTTGTCACTCCAAGCGTTTCCATTTGTCAATAGTTTTTTTTGCTGCCGACGACGACACAACTTTCTACGGGCGTCAATCGCAACGTATAAAGTTACCTTTATTCTTTTCTTACGACTTTTTCACAAGGTTAATGACAGCTAGATGTTTTAAACAGTAAAAATAGGTTTTGATGTTATTTGAGATTAGTATACTGTGTACGACAGGTTATTTAATACAAACTGCGAAACACTAAGTTTAGCACCACTATTGTCAGTATAATGCTTAAAATGTATATAAATTTCCCATTCAGAAATAATTATTTACGAAAAACAGTATATCCTTTGCCCCAGTGAAGAAAGTGGCGGTAAGTACGTACACCGTACGTAATATTGTGATGCGCAAGACGGATGGTTAAACGAATTAATTGCGAATTACCGCAGTAGGAACTACTACTACTCGCCTACACGCCTGCACAGTATAATGAGCCGCGGACACGGCGCAGTACGGCGTTTCCCATACAGACCATTCCCAGGCCTTGCTTCCGCCAAAGAGCGACACTAACGGGCGCTAATGGAGCGGTCACCGCCACCTGGGCGGGGATTCAACCATTTGCATTTGCTCGCGATCTTTTCATCTATAAGGCGTGCACAGTTAGAGCCGGCATCTAGCCATCCATTCCCTTTTGATTCATATCATCCATCACACCGGAAAGGTGCTAGTGATGATTGAATGTATACAAAAGAGACAGAAAGTGTCGGGGGACCAATAAACGGAGAGAGTGATTGGGATGGGACGACATTCCAATCCATACTGCTCAAGGTTTGGTTTAGGTTTTACAGCCTGCTGGCTTGACACCAGCATCATCGTGTGTGTTGACAGTAATACCCAAGGGCAAAGTGTAAAATCCCTGATCCATCAAAAAGTCCTTTAATGACTTCTTAAATCTATTAACTTAATTAATTTATTCCCCAACAGGATGAAATGGAGGCGTGGACACCGGTGCTCGCGAACATCGCGGTGCTGATCATAGCCACGGTGCACTGCATCGTGTGCGTGGCCAGCATCTGCCACTTGTCGCGCCGCGTATGCGCCTGCTTCAGGCCCAAGAGGCCCTACGACCACAACCAGTTCGAGGCCTTCAAGGCCGGGCCCTACGTGGTGCACATCGACGAGAACAGGGCCCGCGCGGAGCCCAAACACAAGGACCAGAGGCGTCCGGAAGACAACCTCAACACTCACCAGCTCGCCAAGGACTTGGAGGGCAAGCTTCAGGAGACGCTGAAGAAGAAGAAGGTTTAAAACATTTTTGGCTGTCGTTTAATTCCTACATAGACCTTTGTCTATGTAGGAAGAGCTCTGTAAAGTAGTGGTTTGGGCGCTCGGCCTAGATTGCGTAAAATAACCAATGTTCGCTAAGGCCGATCATTGGATGGGGGGTCAAACATTTATTGTCTTTAGCTCCTCCGTGCTTCGGAAACAGAATTCCTC
>CAWVPI010000100.1:0-17657 GCA_963931975.1 Cataclysta lemnata
TGAAATTATAAATTATTTTTTTTTTTATGAAGCTTTTTTTGCGTAAATAACCATTTCTATTGATTAGCGAGCTTTGCGAAAATAACTTATCTACGATTTTTATAAAGAAAAATATGTAAAATACTAATATTTGTTTATGATTTTGTTACCTAACATACAACAAACTTTATTAATGTAAAGATTTTTTATATAAACTGACTGAATTGGAAGTTAGTTCAAATAAACACATACAAAGTAGGTAGGTATGTGTAAAAAATTGTCAACCAATTCATAAGAAGATATATGACTGTTTGTTTCTTTATACAGTTTGGATAAAAATTACATAAAAATGTCATTTTAAACAACTGATCCTAATGTGTGAGTAACTGATCATATTGAGAGTATCAGGTGGCCAACAATAGTAGATTTTCCATCAAGTGCACAAAACGGATCATTTTTGTCCGAGACTTTTAGCGGCCCGAGCCGAAGGCGAGGGCTGATAGTAATGTCGAGGATAAAAATGGTTTTGTGGACGAGTTAGAAACTCTGCTTTTCACTACGATTGCGAGGAAATAAACAGTAATTTAACTTAACATTTCTTAAAATTCAAACTAAAATTAGTACAGTTTTGAATACTAAAGGAAATTGTTTTTCCCATTGATATTAGGCTTGGGCTGCAGACCTATACAGCCAAGTATTAAATTAATTTTGTAATAATAATTTTCTTAAATTAATTTAATACTTACCGTACCTACTTGAATTAAAAATTTTTATATCTTTTATGTCTTAGAAAACACATTAGGCAAATAAATTTAAGTAAATATCAAAAAATAACAAATTCTATGTCTGAATTTCTTATTGAGTTTGGCTGCATAGCTCATTTTCTTTGCCTTAATATAGATACTTTTATGATTAGATACGTTAATGCTCTAGAGCACAAAATTCGATTTTGTGCAGCCTATATCCTGCACAAACAAGCACTTTCAGAGCATGAGAAGTGAAAAAATATAAAAAAGAGTATACTGACTTCCCTACATTAGTGAGCTTCCACGCCGGCAGCGCGTCGTCCAGCAGGCGCACGGCCGCGTGCGCGTACTCGGCCGCCGCGCGCAGCCGAGCGCTCACGCCCGCCAGCGCGTCGCGCAGCGCCCGCGCGCGGGACAGCGCGCTCTCAAGCGGGCTGGCTGGCCGCGAGTTGCCCCACAAGTTTTCTGAAACAATTGCTTGACATAAGTGAAGCACCTTAGAGGAATGTGATGTGCATTTGCCTGATAACTACCACCCTATAACATTAAAAAAATTATAAAATTTTGGTCTTTCTAGATATAGTACATCTTAATTTAAGTCTGTAAGTTTTTCTTTTTAAATAATTCAGTTTACTTAAATTTAAAATAGTTAATATCATATATAGCAAGAGCGATAAAACAAAGAATGTCTCAGATCGCAAATTTTTTTTTTATAGCCCGAGGTATGATCATAGTTTTATGTCACCCTCTGACCAAGAAGTGGGATTTTTCTTACGCGTAGCGGTCAGTCCCCTTTGTGGTCAGGTGTGACATAAAGTAGATTTTATTAGAAAGACTTACATACATACATAAATCACGCCTATATCCCTGAAGGGGTAGGCAGAGGTGAAATAACACCCACGTTTCGCCAAATATTACGTCCCATGTCATAGGTAGCAAGCCGTGTGGTATAAGCTGCCTATATTCATCGCTGTCTGTACCCTTAGTCGCTTTGTACGACACCCACGGGAGAGATGGGGGTGGTGACAATTATATTCTGCTCTGCCGTCACCACACGGCTTAATTTACAATAAATAGTCATTATCAAGGTAGCACTGAGTAGTCCCCAGTTACCCGGTTTATTCGCTGGTCAGTGATTATCTCCAATAATAGTGACTGTGTTATATTTAATTTAATAACCACTCATTGAACTAAGAAGTTATGATGTACCGATCAACTGCTGAAGCTGCGAGTACAGCGAGCGTATACGCAGCATCTGCGCGTGCAGTGTCCTGCGCTCGCGCTGGAGCTCTGCGTAGCGCGAGCGCAGCCAGTTCAGCTCTAAGCGGCGCATTTCCTAAAGTGATAGGAGAGAATCATAATTGGTTTATATTCATCATCACCAGTCGTTTAATGTCCCCACTGCTGGGGCTATAGATGGAAGGATATAGGGAGATTGGGCCATAACCCATCACGCTGGCCCAGTGCGGGTTGGTGGGTATTAACAACTGCAGATGCAGCCGGGACCACCGGCTTAACGTGCCTTCCGATGCACGGAGGAACTCGAGATAATAAATTTTTGGTCAGTTTGGATCAGTTTGGTTTATATTATTTACATATAATGGATAATGATCTATCAATGAAATTACGCAATACGAGACTGAAGATTTATTTGATTGATTGAGGTCGGATTGCTCGAAACTCAGTTACGTCAAGTGAAGGGTTAAGTTATGGTAAAAGTAAAATTAACCAGCGCGCAGCGGGGTAACTAAGGGCCGATTTCACCGCAGAATTAAACGCGATCAGTTGAAGTTGAACTCGATTTAAGCTCTAAACTGAGTTCCGCTACCAAGTTTGCATTAATCAAAACCAAGTTTAATTAAACTCAGTTTCTATGAGAGACGGTGAAATCGGCCCCTCAAAGCGTTGCTAGAACAACGGCAACTGAATGCTAAGATAACCAACGTAACTTTTTTTACCGGGGGCAAAATTGACAATAGTAAATTTTTTACTTTACCATAACGTACGAGCAATCTGTTATATTGTGAACCCACGTTAACAATGAGAATAATCGAATCTAATGGATACCTACTTACCAATAATAATAATGTTGATAGCATTATTTATTGTACCTAAAAACACATACAAAAAAGACGCAGATATAAAAGATGCAGAAAAAGGCGATTGGGTGGCCTTATTGCTAAATAGCAATCTCTTCCAGGCAACCAATTTTTCCTTGTAAGCAATGTTCACTGAGGCCGGGTGATAGGTAATCAAAAATAACTCAAGTTCCTCCGTGCCTCAGAAGGCACGTTGAGCCCTTGGGCCCGGCTGCAGTCGTTAATCCAATCCGACAACAACTTCTTTCTTATTTATTAATTAACGTAGTTGCTAAATTATGTATGTTGTTTTTTTTAGATCTCTACTCTACTCACCTTACGATTGACGTTTGCGATGAAATCCTCATTTTCCGATGCCAGCATCGGGCGCCTGTAAATGTCTAGGCTGACAAACAACTGGAGAAAAAAAAATAAGACGTGCATTAAACTAAGGACATAAGCCTAAACTATTACGTAATTATTTCGTTCACAGCAGTTGGTTTGATGATCTTTCTGAAGAGGGCCTTCTAAATAGTAAGGGTAAGGGTTACTAGGTAATTAAATTCCTATTCCACGCGTAGTGGTCCTATGAATCTATATAATTATGATAATTTAGGTGGTAATTTGCGGTAGGTCTTTGCACAATAGGTAAACAGCGCGTGAGGATATTTTAGTACACCTACTTCATGTTCTTCAGCCTCTCATTTTTACAATACATAACATACATAAATCACGCCTATATCCCCGAAGGGGTAGCTAGAGGTGAACTAGCACCCACATTTCGCCAATTATGTTAGGTCCCATGTAATAGATGGCGAGCCTATTGCCATTTATCGGGCACAAAAGTCGCAGTACATTGCTAGGTGGTATAAGAGAAACGCTGCTGCCTATTCCTCATCACTGATTTATCCTTAGTCGCCTTGTACGACACCCACGGGAGAGATTTGGGGTGGTGACAATTGTATTCTACTCTGCCATCACCGCATAGAAAGAAATCGTCAGTGTATATAAAATGACAACATAAAGTAAAGTCGATCAAATATCCTTCGATAAAGTTAATGGGTGTATTTCCTAAAATTTCATTCGTTTAATCTAAGTAACTGAAGAGCTCATATAGCACTCACCTGATGCAAAGTCTTGGCGTAAGCTTCTTTGCTGATAGCCGATGTGTTTGTGGACTCTTCGAAAGTTTTAATTTCCTAAAAGATAATATGTATACTATAATAATTAAACACATAACATAAGTATCTTAACTCTTTCTGTCTATCTCTATTTCCACCGAGAGTCCTTCCCCAAGAAATACTCTGCAATATTTAATAATAGTATAGAATGAATCATATTTTTTCTTTGTAGCCTTACGAGTTCATATTAGTACATTTTACTAGCGTCCTTTCAAAACGCCAATTACCCGCTTTTCAATTCTCCGAATTTTTAAAAATTTTATTATTCTTACTATTATTACTGCATCAATAGCAAATAATGAAATATTGAGAAAAATTCTACGTTAAAATTAATGTCAGTAGGTACCTAACATCTGGGTTAACATTACTATACCTACCTGTTGTATGGTTTCCATCTCTGCGGTGACAACAGCCAGCCTCTCCGAAGGGTGAAGCTTCTCGCTTTTGCATATCTCACTGTCCAAACGTACGAGCGCTGCTACCACTGTCTCGCCTTTCACAGCCGTATCCGGCCAGGTAGTCTTAAAAAGAAAGTAAGGCTGAAGTTCACCAACACCTAAACAGGCGATAATTATTTAACCGTCTGTTTTTGACATTATATCGTATCGAAGAACTGTTAGAAAGTGGCGGTTATCTTTTATTCGCTTGATTTACGTGTTGGTGAACTTGGACCTAACATTATCAGACGAATTCCCGAGCAAATGACCTCTTAGGAGCATAAATCACAACTATTTATCCCCAGAGTGTTAGACAGAGTTTTTCGAGCTCAGAATTTCGTTTAATTATGGGTTTCTAGTATTTTCAATAATTAAGTCGATTACTTTTATAACTGATTTATTTTCTACGTTTAGTTGCAATGAGTGGTTAACGCATACGGATATAGATTTCGAATAAACAAATATTAATACGTATGAACGTTGCTACACTTCTTCAGCTCGATAGCAAGCAATCGCAAGAGCAGCAAGAGCCGCAAGCGGCGCTTGCGCAGCAACTTCATGTCGATTAGGGCGCCTCCTCATTACGACAACAGATGGTGCCAACATAGAGCTTCATTAACATCCACTTTTGCCAATTATATCAGGTCCCATGTAATACGCGGCGAGCATATTGCCATGTAATGTAAATTGCTGTATATTGCATTAGTCATCGCTGTTAACTCTAAGTCGCCTTGTACGACACCCGCGGGAGAGAAGTGGCAATGCAATTGATTCTGCTCTGCCGTCACCACACAGCAATTGCCGAGCAAAAATTAAATAGAATTTACATCACATCAGACTATGCAGAACTGTCAAATATCTCCAATAAATTCATCATCTTCCTGCCCTGTATCACAGTCCCCAGTTTTACTGGGGTCGGCGCAGTATCATTCCGCTTCTATTAACACCGATCAGACTCAAGCCATCCACTCCCTATTGATTTATATTACTCACCACATCTTATGTAGGCCTATTCCCTAGCTTTTTTTAAAGTTGAAAGTGATTATCACCGAACTAACTAATACATTGCTGTTATCACAGGACAAGTGTCACAATAGCATTATAGTAAAGTAGTAATGGATATGTAAATAGTTCGGTGATCATCACTTTCAACTGTCAAAAAAGTTAGGGAATAGGCCTACTGGTGTGATGAATGTTATGAAACGCTGCTAGTGAATAATAGATAAATAAATGTATAGAAAAGTTATGGCAAAGGTCCATGTCGAGAGACCGATGAACGTGATTGATGATGACAACATTCCAACTCATACACACTGCTCAAGCCTTCCACATTCGCCTACCTTCTATGCTGGCCTGGGAGCGAACAAATAACGTAAGAATGGGCCAGCCCCGACTGATCGCGTGGGTGTCGTAAAAGTCGACTAAGGGAGATTGCCCGGTGTAGACCAATAAGCACCTTGGGGCACCCGAATGGTGGAGGGCAAACCACCAACAACAGCGTACCCAAGGAGGGTTGGTGTCAGGCAGATGACCAGCTGTAAAACCTAAGCCAAAACCTTGAGCAGTATGGATTAGAATGTTGTCATTCCAATCACTCTCTCCGTTCATCGGTCTCTCGACATGGTTCGTTCCGTCTCTTTTCTCTACATTCATTCATCACTAGCACCTTTACGGTGTGATGGATGATATGAATTAAAAGGGAGTGGATGGCTTGATGACGTCTGACCGATATGAATGGAAGAGGAAACATATTACGCCGACCCCAGAAAGACTGGGAACAGGGCAGGGAGAAGAAGACACACTGCTCAAGCCTTTGACTTAGGTTTTACGGCCCAAGTAGTACACTACCTACTCGTAAACGTATCCTAGACTTTAAAAACATAAATACTTACGGAAGCAGTAGAAGATACTTTTATTCGTTGCGAGCTCGCCATACAGCCCATGGATTACTAAACTCTAAAAATTATATATTTTAATATTGTAATGATCTAATTCTCACTTGACCTAATAAGAACAAAGGAAACAGTAGGTAGGTACCTATTCTATAATATTATTTAGATTCGCTTCCGGCAGCATGTGCAACTGGATCCGCCAAAACACTCACTGGAGGCGTGTTTGTGCGATTTTTACTAAATACATTTGCAAATAAAAGATTTAAGTGTGCCAAGGCTGTGAGAGAATTGTTTGGCAAATACATGAGCTTAGTCAGCAGTTCGGGTGTATCGTTTAATAGATGGACAATGGTACAAGCGCCGAGCGGCACGGCGAAAGATACGTTTGCTGATATAGCAGCTTTTTTTAATCAGTCACACGGATGTAGAAAACATTTGAAAGCTCAACAAGGATATACCTATCGCTTCTTTTGAACAAAAGCGACGCAATTCTCTAAATTGCATTCTTAAAAAGTATGCCTTATTTTCGTTTTAGTTGTGTTGCAACACAATGTTGCCAATTATTTTCTTAAATTGCATCTCTCGTGTGCGATATGTGGGTACATTTATGTGAAAATATTAACAACTATTTAATTTTAAACTATTTAGGTAATCCGAGAGACGACAATATGAAGTTGACGGTTGTGTGAAGTGCTTAGGTAAGATAAAGGGTTAACTTTTATCACTACATAAACGTAAATTACCATGACCCGAAACCAAATTTAAATGACATCTTGCCCCTACGGTCGGATAACCAGGATGTCTGCCGAGTGGATCAAATCGTCCGAGGAATAATAACTAAAAAAGTTCTTGTAGTATCTAATCCTACATACATACATAAATCACGCCTATATCCCCGAAGGGGCAGGCAGAGGTGAACTAGCACCCACGTTTCGCCAATTAGGTCCCATGTAATAGGTGGCGAGCCTATTGGCATATATCGGGCACAAAAGTGTCGCAGTACATTGCTAGGTGATATAAGAGGAACGCTGCTGCCCATTCCTCATCACTGATTTATCCTTAGTCGCCTTGTACGACACCCACGGGAGAGATTTGGGTTGGTGACAATTGTATTCTACTCTGCCGTCACCACACCACACATACCTATCTAATTAAAACTCGACAAATTATTCTCCTTTGTTTTAATTTGATCTAGTGAGACGAAAACGGATTCCATGGATTCACGGATTCTCGCCACCCCGACTTCTCTCTCTGCCTTGCCATATTTGATAAGATTCCGTGAGAGCCGCCTTAGACACATGCTCGTAGCACGGGACGTGGACACATCTCTTTCAGGGGACAGAAAATCTTTTCCTCTCGCTCTAACTCCCATTATTTGCCGAGACAAAACACTGTCAAGTGGTGGAGAGAGACTTGTCCACGTCCCCGTGCTAGGCCCGCAGGGTAAAATTTACGAAAGTTCTAGACAAGCCGAGGTCTTTTAGTAATGAATATAGGGATTTAGCTGGTATACCCCTCGCTCCCACCTCAACAGCATACAAATCAACAATGTAGCCATTTTTGGTTATTTTGTTTCATCATCATCATCATCATCACCAGCCCTTTAATGTCCCCACTGCTGGGGCACGGGCCTTCCCTATAGATGAGATAATATAGGGAGATTGGGCCGTAACCCACCACGCTGGCCCAGTGCGGGTTGGTGGGTATTAACGACTGCACATGCAGCCGGGACCAACGGCTTAACGTGCCTTCCGAAGCACGGAGGAACTCGGGATAGTAAATTTTTGGTCACTTATCCAATGATATGCCACTGCGCTACCGAGCTCCTTCTATTATATTTTATTAGTTATTTAGCTTCTTAAGTCTTCTATTCTATTCTATTCTAAGTCAAAATACTTATCGGTTTTTAGAGGATTTGGTCAACTGATCCATAGTAACATCTTTGGGGATGTTCGTTTCCCATGGTACAGTCTGTTCGATTAGCAGTACACGCAGAAGTATCCTAGAATAAAGTAATTTATCCGGCCTAGGTGGAGAAGCCGCTACGTCATTTAGTATTTTGTAGTGCTTGTCATACGAGTCCATCAGAAGAGTCCAGTCCGGAGCCGAACCTAGCATCGAGTAGGTAGGTACGGTTTGTGATTCGATTTCGATGTCGAGTCTTGTTTGGTGTAATTAACGAGGCTTTTTTACACTCACACCTAACATCTGGCCCAAAGTAAGTAGCCTAAGCACTTGTGTTATGGATACTAGATGACGGACATATTTTTAATAATAATATAATTATGTATATAAATGTTGAAAATATACTACATAAACATATACACAACCATAACTCGGAAACAAACATTTGTGGTCATCACAAAGTTTGCCCCTACCAGGATTCGAACCCGGGACCTCTTGGCCAATACCCAGCAATCTGAGCATTCGACCAAGGCGGCCGTCGCCTTAAAAACCTTTGTGCTCTTGCAACCGCTAGACTAACTGCTTCACGTATGATTTACAATTTTGATACCACCTCGGTCAGAGTTCGCGTTTTCGTACATGCATAACGCCTGGCGCATAATAATTACTCACAATCACGACAAATCAGAGTGGTGACTAGCTGATATATCGTGCACATGAGTAATCGACTGAATGGTGATGTTTACTATAGATAGGTACGGCAGCGGTTAGAAAATGTTAACCAATTTTGAATTAAGATTCTTTTCGTACCACCAGCTCAAAAATGACGTATTCTGGGTCAGGTAACCTCAACTTAAAGTTACCTAGTCATTCTAGGCCTGTACAAAACAGGGATTTAATGTTGTACTGAATTTCATTATTTCCGTCGGGAATTAAAGTAGGTAATTTCATTGAGTTATAAGTAATAGTAGTTCAATGGGTAATTTGAATTAATTCGGAACACCAACATAACACAAATATTGATTGAAACCTGTCTTAAATTGTTAAGGGAAAATAAAATTATAAATATAATATCATTGATTAGATCTAGATGTTTAAAAATTCCGAGGCCGTACGAACCTAATTTTTCGATTTCATTTGCGTAGAAAAGTATCGTTCAATCCACTAGCCAAATTCTCGCTGTTCGAGATCATAGCGAAGTTCGAAAAACATAAATTTTGACTTTTCTCGAATGAAAGCCACATTTACAGTGTGTCTATAAACTCGTGACATAAAATGAGGGCGCTTTTATGATAATGCAGCAACACTTTACACTCTGACCAGAAATGATTGATATTAGCAGTTCAATCAAGTAAAATAAGGAATATGTAAGACACATTACACAGTCATATTTTATTTCTGTTTTTATACAGTAAGTAATTACCGTGCTCAATAAAAGCTTGCGCTGTCATCACTACAACTGTTGTCTCCGCTGCTGCTATCATCTGCTTAGAGAATAATCTACTCGTTTTATAAATAAATAAAATTCATTTATTTTCAGACCCAGTAGATAAAGACCACTAAAAAGATGGATGGATTGTGGGAGTTGTAATACGGAGTTGATGGATGTGAATGAGGAGATGACAAGTGCCAGAAGAGAATGGAACAGCGGACGCGGGTTCGATTCCCGCCTCAAGATCGTAATTTTTCGAAATTCTTTTTCTAACCACTAAAATCTTAATATAATATTTTATTATAATTTAACCTTTTTTTACTTATTGATTCTATCCTTCTTACGTCACTACAATTTATATTTATCTACTTTTTTCAAAAGTGTTTTGAGTTTTCTTATGAAATACTAGAAGCTTTTTGTCCAACCTATTTATTATAATTTAACCTTTTTTTTATTTAATAAGTCTATCCTTTCGGACGTTCCTTCTAGGAACATACCCCAATATTTCTATCTACCAAAATTAATAATTTCTATCATACTAATAATATTATAAACTAGCTTTTCCCTCAATTTTTCACAAGCCTTAGCTTAGGACTTTCATATAAAATTTATATGTAACTAGTAGTCAAAAGTAACAAACAAAATAAATGCATACAATCCTCAATTATAATATCGTTTTTATAGTCAATTGATTATTTGAAAAAAATCTCCCTGAATTAAAGGTAACAAACAGGGTAACAATAAAAGTAAAGTGGTATCATTACTACCACCCTCACGGCATAGGAACTATAAAATGATACGCACTATAGGTTGATGTTGTTGTTGTTTTCTTAAATTCTCCCTATATTTTAGGGAAGGCAAAGGGTCTAGCCCACACAGCCATTTGTGTGATATTTTATCTGTATTCGTATGAAATAATGAGTGGGTGAAATGTATGAATGAAATGAATTTTACGTTAAAATATGGGTGTCACATATTTTAATGCATCAATGGAGTGCTTCGCGCGAATTGAATGGTAACAGAGTTCATGATGGTGACTGCTGAGGTGGACAAAACCACTTTTCATAGTGGTTTTCACCACAACAACAAACCCATCACACGACTTATTCTCAATGATTCTGCATAATTGCACATCAACACGGATACTCGTGTATCAAAATAGCACCACTTTCACTGCAAAAAATTCACTCTGTAACAATTTTTGAATAAGCGAAAATAAATCCGACTGACATCTTTGAAATGCGCCCCAATATTAGGTTGAACAAGTTCGGATTGCCGCCATTAAATTGGGTTACCAGTGTCAGTTTAGTGTTTGATAAATAAATTAAATTTATTTATGTTGGTTTTATAACTGTAAATAAATAGTACTTATAACGATTAAACAACTAACAAGAGTGAGGAAATGTCAAATGTAGCCATGTTAGATAAACACAATTATTTTTAATCATAATAAATACATCATTTTTTATGCTAATTTCAATTTTTGTTACATAATGAGTCTATCCTTCTTACGTCAATACAATTTCAATTTATATATCTTATTTCTATCACACTAATAATATCATAAACTAACTGTTCCCGCAAATTTTCACGAGCTTTGACTTTAAAAAAAATCTGATATGTAACTACTACTTAGTATTCGCTAGTAGCTATAAGTAACAAAATAAGATAGATGCATAATTGTTTATAGAGTTAATTGAAAAAATCTCCCTGACTTAAAGGTAAGACAATGAAGTTGAAATGGTATCATTTTCTAGCAATACTACCAACAAGATGGCATAGGAACTATAAGATGAAACGCACTTTACCAAAAACACGTAGAGTGTGTTTCATCTTATAGTTCCTTAATATGTTACTTATAACTACTCGCGGTACTAAGTAGTAGTTACATATTAGTTTTTTTATGAACTTCATAAGCCACAGCTCGTCAAAATTTGCGAGAACAGTTGGTTAATGGCATTATTAGTATGAAAGAAATTAGATAGAATCATTAAGTAAAAAAAGGTTAAATTATAATAAAATATTATATTTATTATCATTAACAATAATTGTGTTCATCTAACATGTCTACATTTGACATTTCCTAACTCTTGTCAGTCGTTAAATCGTTATTAGTTCTATTTATTTACAGTTATAAAACTTAAATAAATATATTTAATTTATTAATCAAACACTTAATAAAACTGATACTGGTAACCCAATTTAATGGCGGCAATCCGAACTTGTACACACTAATATGGATTATGCGGCACCTCCTTACGTTTTTCACGTTCACAAAACACCTTAGCTTTTAATTAATCTTTCATCACATTTCTTTGTTTTGGACATGACTTTCTCAAAGTTTGTCTATAAAACATAAAAAACCTGCAATAATTACTTACGGGTTGATGTTGTTGACAGACAAGGCAGTGAAGGCAGTCATCATCACGGCATAGGAACTATAAGATGAAACGCACTATAACAACGTAGTGTATTATATACTCTTTGCTATAACATTCGTATTTTTCGATAGAAATAGACTTCGAGATGGCTAGAATTCGTGCTTTTTGTCACCAATTGAGAATTGGGCTCCAGGATTTGAAAAAAGATCTTTGCGCATTTTCTAAAATCTTTTTCTAGTAGTTTTAAAATTCTCCCTATATTTTAGGGAAGGCAAAGGGTCTAGCCCATACAGCCAAGTCTTTAGTGTATATTTTATCTGTAGTCTTATGAAATAATGAGTGGGTGAAATTATGAATGAAATGAAATGAATTTTACGTTAAAATGTGGGTGTCACACATTTTAACGCATCTAGGGAGTGCTTGGAGCGAATTTAATGGTAACAGAGTTCATGATGGTGCCTGATGAGGTGGACAAAACCGCTTTTTAAAGTGGTCTTCACCACAACATCAAACCCATCACAACACTTATTTTCAATGATTCTGTATAATTGCACATCAAAACGGATGCTTGTGCATCAAAATAACACCACTTTCACTGCACAAAATCCACTCTGTAACAATTTTTGAATTAGTGAAAATAAATCCGACTGACACCACGAAACGCGCCAAACACTACTCCAATCTTTTTCTACAATTTTGGGTTTAATTTAAGCAAATATCATTGCTATATACAGTCAAAATTGTCAATATCTTTTTGTTTCTAGAGATCCAGAATGTCAAAATTGGCCATTATACGCAAAAATTACAGTCAAGATGTAATAGGACTCTGAATGTTCCATAATTTTACAATACAATGTTTTAATATTTTGTAAAATTATTTTATTTAATAATTAGCAAAATGTGTAAAGGAACGGCATTCAACAATGACATTACTCTAGGTTTTTTATCATGTCAAAAATTAAAACTTTATAAATCCATTGCTAATTCTTGATAGAAAATGAATTATCAAACAGCTGTTCAAGTCTAGATTATAAAATATTTTGTTTTTAATACAAATCAAATAAATTTCTAATTACTTTGCCAATACCTAATAATAATTTTCTAAGTGAATTGACATCTATTAAATTTTACATATGGAAACACCTAGTGTCAACGTCGACCTCCTCCCTTGCCTACAATACCTTTCTTCCCCTTCAAGATTCCGATTCATTTTGTCACATCATAAGTCCATTAAATTTTCTAATTTGTTGTATTTTATTTATTTTTTTAGTTGTTTCTTGAATTCTGGTGTCTGTGCAGGACTAATTCCATAGAGCACGGGTGAGTTAAACAAGCATAAACAGAACACATGCTAAGTTTTGGTCAGTATCTTTTCAAAAACCTAACCTTACAGTTTTCTTTTCCTATTCCACCTTTTGCAGGGTGCCGCCGTTTACTTTTAAAAGCCTCGGGCTTCGGCCTGCTGGCGCTACTATATAAGCCACCAGAAAAATTGAAACTTCCAATAAAAACAAAGTTTCACAACATTTTGTCAATATGTCCCAGTGGAACAATTCATATGCTTACAATGGGCAGCATCAGAGCAGTGACTCCTGGAATACAGATATAAACACCCCATATGTAAATCATACTTACTATCACAACCAACAATTTGAATCCCCCAATCCGGACTATGTGAGTTTTAATGAGTTCTTATCTCAAATCCAAAATAATGGGGCACCTCAAAACAATACCCGCAATATCAATAGTGTACCATATCAAAACTACAGCCAATATGATTATCAGAATATTCCAACTACCTCTCAGAATACTCCAGTAGATAGTTACATTGGGAATGATACAGTCAATTCTTCAGAAGCCACATATGCGCGTAATGAGTATAGCAATGAACAGCATGACTCTGGTGCTACACAGTCAACATCTTATTCCAATAATTTAGTACAAAAATCCACATTAACTGCAACTGCAAATGAGTTTGTGCCAAAAAGTGCTACTGTAAACCCACCATCCACCGCTCAAAATACTGGTGAACCATCCTACAACAATGGTAGCAGTAATCCAACTGAATTTAAAAAGAGTAGAGGTAGTTCATCTACCACCAACTGGAGGGAAAGACCTCAATCATCCCACCGAAGCGATGATCAACGGACAAAACAGGAAACAAGTTCTCGATCTCAAGATAACTATAGGCAATCTGATTCTGGTAATAGGAATAGAGAATCAAAAAGTCGTTATAATGAAACAAATAGCTATGAATCAAATGGCAGAAATAATAAGAACCAATCCAAATCCAAGTTTAAAAGTAAAGAATCTGATGCTCTTACATTTTACAACAGCACTCGTGATAAATGTAACCCAGACAACAAAAATGGGAAAAATGACAACTCTGCCAGGTACAGGAACTGGTGTGGCAGTCAGCGTGTGCGAACATCGGGTAGAAATTATTCTGAGGATGAACAATACGCAAATAGCTACTTACAGTATAAGGATGAAAAGCCAGAAAGATCAGCCAAACAAGATAATTATGCACAAAGTCCTAAATTTAAAGGAAAGCAAACTGAAACAGGTATTATTCTTGAGTAGAATATTAATAATCTGCATTGTGTTATAGGTGTTACATGCATTTAATGCAAAATTTATCAATTATGTATTGTTTTTATATAAATAAATAAAAAATAGGTTGCTGTTTTTAAAGATAATATTTATGTTTTAAATTTCTTGTGAAAATGTTAATATGTATTTAATGCTTTTCTTGTACATAATGTTACTACATATATCAAATCAATAATATAACTTATGTCACTCATTTTTATATATAATTATTATAACTCAAATAATTTCTAGTGCATACAGAAATGACCCAACGAGAGAGGCTGACTGACCAATTGGATAGAGGTACACTGGAGTGCCTAGTCTGCTGTGAGCGTGTAAAGCAGATTGATCAAGTCTGGTCTTGCAGCAATTGTTTTCACGTTTTACATTTGCGATGTATCAAAAAGTGGGCTATGAGTAGTGTTGTAGGTGAGTTTAAAATGATATGAAAAATAATTTAATTATTACATTTAAGTTATATTTAAACTATTATTACATACATACATACATCCATAAATCACGCCTATATCCCCGACGGTGTAGGCAGAGGTGAACTAGCACCCACGTTTCGCCAATTATGTTAGGTCCCATGTAATAGGTAGAGAGCCTATTGCCATTTATCGGGCACAAAAGTCGCAGTACATTGCTATTGCTAGGTGATATAAGAGGAACGCTGCTGTCCATTCCTCATCATTGATTTATCCTTACTCGTCTTGTACGACACTTGTATTCTACTTTGCCGTCACCACACGGCTGTTGTTGTTGTGTTAAACTATTATTTTATAAAATAAATATTTTATTTTGATTAAGCAGCAATTATAATACTTTCCTTAATATAGATAACTTGCAGCAATGTATACTATGATTTTAGATAACAAGTGGCGGTGCCCAGCCTGTCAGAACACTACTGAAGAAATACCTTCTGAGTATCGCTGCATGTGTGGTGCAGTTCGCTCACCGGAATACCAACGTGGCAGCTCTGGCGCTCATACTTGTGGCAGATCATGCAAGCGCCCTAGAACTTGTCCCCATCCGTGTACTTTGTTGTGTCACCCTGGACCATGCCCTCCTTGTCAGGCTACTATTAACAAGTAAGATCTTTTATCAAAGACACATAATTAGAAGAAATCGTTCATACTTAATAAAGTGAATTAAATTAACAATTCCACTCGTACTAGGTATATATTAGACATAAAATAACCCAAAATATTAAAAATGAAATAGACCAAAGAAAAGAAGGTTCATAGTGTTGCAAAGCTCAACTATATTTGGTAAACATTATAGTACTACACAAAGTAGTGATTGTTTATAATTATGCTTGTGTTTGAGCAATTATTTTAAATAGGTACTTCGTTTATTTTAATATTTTAACTGAGTATACCGAGTAGCTGACTCACCTCATTGTTGAAGACAATGATCTGATCCTGAACGAAAGTATTTTAGAGCTTTAGCTTAAGATGGATGTCCGCAGGAGCTCGTTAGCGCAGTGGCATAGCGCGCCTGGCCTGCGATTGCGTAATCTAAGCAATGTCGCTAAGGCCGGACATTGGTTGGGTGACCATAAATGTATTATCTCGAGTTCCTCTGTGCTGCGGAAGGCACGTTAAGCCGTTGGTCACGGATGCATCTGCAGTCGTTAATACGCATCAACCCGCACTGGGCAAGCGTGGTGGGTTATGACCCAATCTCCCTATATTCTGCCATCCATAGGGAAGGCCCGTAGAGACATACTGCTTCCCTGGGGCGAGCATTGGCAGATCAACTATTTAAAATATCAGAAACTAAAGTAAAGCTAATAATGTCTAACAATGTATCAGAAAGTTTATTTTTCCCCTGGTTAGTATAGAAGAATTTTTTGCCTATTTAAATGTGGAGATTTGTTAATGGCTTTTAGTTACTAAGCAAATACTTAAATATCAACAATGCTTAAATAAAATAAATGCTGTAAAGCTTCCTAAACAATAACTTACCGCCTCCGTTGTCTAGTGGTTCGCCCACCGGAATGAAGATCCAGAGGTCCCGAGTTCGATCCCCAGGGGTGTACAAATTTGTGCTCGGTTTGGTTGGTGGTAGGACTTCTTTGAAGTCCGCCTGGCTAGCTACCACCATCTTATCAAAATCTGTCGCCATAATAATAATGTTAACAGCATTATTGTGTTCCGACAATGTATGATAAGATGGCCAGCCCCTCTGTGGTTGAGGGTTCCAGGTGAAGCTAGATTCCATCTTCAGCCCTTATCGTCACTTAGCATCAGGTTAGACGAAGGGCAAGAGCTTCCCTGTCTAACAAAAATAAATTAATTAATTAAATGGTGATGACGGTGATGGTGATGATGATGCATGTCCGCAGGCAATGTGGGTGCGGCACAGAGACCCGCTCCGTGATGTGCAGCAGCAAACTGCCGCAAGTGTGTGGCCGCGTATGTAACCGCACAATGGAATGTGGTGTCCACACGTGCGAGAAAGAGTGCCACGAGGGCGCATGCGGTGACTGCGGCGAGGATGTCGATCAAGGTAATTGTTAATTTTTAGCACATTTTTTACCCAAAAAGGGTTGGTGTCAGGCAGGCGGCCGGCTGTAAAACCTTAGCCAAAACCTTGAGCGGTATGGATTGGCATGTTGTCATTCCAATCACTATCTCCGTCCATCGGTCTTCGACATGGTCCGTTCGTCTCTTTTCTATATATTCGTTCATCGCGAGCACCTGTGATGCATGGTAAGAAACCACATGGCGTGGATTGCTTGATGACGTCTGACTGATATGAAAGGAAGAGGAAATACTGCGCCGACCCTATATAGACTAGGAACAGAGGCGTTACTCTGGAAGTTTATTTAGTTCGTTCGAGTTTTTGCGTCTTTGTCGCTCTTATTTTAACACGCAGTGGCGTGAGAAAGACGGATTGATGTGAGTTCGTTCGTTCGGAGTTACAGAGCAGGCCCAAGGACAGGGAGAAGAAGACTTCCGTTCATTTTCCCGCCTCTCTTGCTGTGTTTTTGCTATTTCGTGAAATTAATTAATTGACATAATTGAAC
>CAWVPI010000101.1:0-15051 GCA_963931975.1 Cataclysta lemnata
ACTGGCCTTTGCACGGAATAGTGACGTCACACAGGCGCCATTGCTATTTTGGCGGTTTGGCGGAAATTTTAATTGCAATATTCGAAACATGTTGATTTATTTTGGGACACTTAAGAAAAACCTGACGTTGTTTTTAAAAATTAGTCATCATGCCTATTAATCATGGCAACGAGGAGCTGCCCTTCTACAGGGGACTCAAAACAGTCTGCCAGTGCCTATACCTGTGTTATGCCGTGTGGTGACGGCAGAGCAGTATACAACTGCCACCACCCCAGATCGCTCCCGCGGGTCCCGTACAGAATGACTGAGGGATGTGATGAGGAATGGGCTGCAGTGATATTTTTGTACCATCTGGCTACATAAGATAATCTTTATTTCCGTCTAAACATGTTTACAATATATCATAAGCCAAGCTGTTACATGGGACTGATCATGATTGGCGAAATGTGGGTGGTGATCTACCTCTTTGGGGAATACGTAGGCGTAAGTTATGTATGTATGTCGCATGCACGCATCATCATTAGATCTGTTATCTACCTATTGTTTTTCCCATCGGAATTAAGATCCCGATATTCTGGGTTCGATCGTCAGGAACAAACTTATACCTACTCGTTGGTAGGAGGATTTTTCCAAGTCCGCCTAGCCAGCTACCAACCATCTTAACAAAATATCGCATAATAATAATTGTTAACAACATTATTTGTGTTCCGATATTTAGTGATAAGATAGCCGGTCCCTCTGTGATTGAGGGTTCCGTTTGAAGCTCGATTCCACCATCGGCCTTTATCGTCACTTACCTTCAAGTGAGATGAACGACAAGAGCTTCCCTGCCTATAGTCCGACAAGAGGGTGGCGGGGACGGGGCGCTCTGGATGTAGGCGGGGGCGGGCGATGCGGGAGGGGCGACTTTTCCCTCCTCCTCGCATCACCCGCCCCCGCCACCGTCTCATACCGCAGGAGGGTCGCGCACGTACTTGTCGGATTATAGCATAGAAAAAGAATGTGCCTGTGGTTTTGTGATTTGTGAGGTGGTTGTGAGCGCTGAGCCGCGACGAGTGCGCTAAGTAAGTGCTTAACATATAAATTGATTCCCCCAGGCCCGTTCCCGCAGCTGCCGATGCCGCCCGCGCCCGCGCCCGCCCACGCCCACGCCGCGCCCTGGCTCGGTCGGTGACAATGCATTTCTATTTAACTCCTAATATCCTTAATTTATGTGTAATCATTTGTCTACTATTGGCATAATTTATTGGATGCTTATCTTTTGTAGACTCAATATTTTATGCTTCGTGTAATATTTATACTAAGGGCCTGTTTCACAATCGCCGGATAGGTTCTGAATAGCTTACTTTGCAGATCATTTGACAGTTGTAATATGAAATGTATGTCAATTGAACTGACAAGTAAGCTACTGAGAACTAACTTGTCGATTGTGAAACCTTAATCTATTTATTTTAATAAAAGCTTAAAACAAAGCAAGCCTCGGTTGAGTTCTGCTGTCGAGTACCGAGATATAATTTGTTTTACCGTCGTTGGTAACAAACGTTTTGTGCGTGGTCGCAGGCGTGGCGAGCAACCAGCCGCCGCCGCCGGGCAGCCAGCCGCCCGCGCCCCCGCACCACCCGCACCCGCACCCGCACCCGCCCCCGCCGCACCCGGTTCGTACGCTGGCGCTACGAAATATGCAACATTCACTTGTATAATAGGCTTCCGCTGTTGCTCTGTTCCGGTTATTCACTCGTGTGCGTGGCACTGACGGCCGTTTGCTTGCAGGGCGAGATGGGCCCGCCCGGGGCGCCCGGCGCGCCGCCGCCGCCAGGTGAGGCCGAAACCAATTAAGAAGGGTTTCGTACCCAAGGGGTATTGCTGAGTATCTCATATGCGATGATAGTTAGACACTTGACATTTTCATAGATAATGTATTCTGTTGCCGCCATAACAACAAATACTTGATATCACCATAGTATTTATATGATTAACTGGCACACTCAGAGACGTCAATTAAGGTTAGTGAGTTAAATTAAATTTTTTACATAGATAATTCACGCCTATATCCCCGAAGGGGTAGGCAGAGGTGAACTACTGCCATTTATCGGGCACAAAAGTCGCAGTACATTGCTAAGTGGTATGAGAAGAACGCTCCTGCTCATTCCTCATCACTGATTTATCCTTAGCCTTGTACGACACCCACGGGAGAGATTTGGGGTGGTGGCAATTGTATTCTACTCTGCCGTCACACGGCAAATGAATGAAATTTTTTGTACTCGTTAAACTTAATTGAGGTCTCCGGTGCGAGCGGCAGTAAGTTAGCGTGGTTAGTGTTCAGGGTGCGCGTCGTTTGTTGTGCCGAGTGTGCGATGCCAGCGCCGTGTCTCGCGCAGGTGCGGGCCCGGGGCCGTGGCGCTTCCCGTGGGGCGCTCCGCCCTTCCTGGCGCCGCCGCCGCCGCCGCCGCCCGTCTCCTCGTCCTAGGCGCTGCAGGCCTGGGCCTGCTCTGCGGTGCTGTCTCCGGGCGGACCGCTCGTTGCGCCGCCGTCTAATTCAATTGTGCCCACCCCTCCCCCTCGACCGGGGTGCGGGGGCCCGATAGTTCGTGAGCAAGCCCCTGTGGGTACCTGTAAATCCTCCTGTAGACGCGGACCAATGTGTGTGACGTGTTGTCTTGAGTTCTTTCAATATTGTTCACTCCTAGCGAGTAGGTGCGGGGTTGATCCGATTTGCGATTTGGTTCTTTGAAAAAAATTTCGAGTTGATGAGATATGTCATAGAGTGTAATGAATCGTATAATTGTTACTTAAATTTACTTTTTATGTTTATTGGCACCTGTCGTTTAGTATAAAAACGTATTATAGTATATTATTGGTAGTTAACGCAGTGTATGTACTATATGAAATTTTATAAATAAACGGAATAAATGTTGTTCGGTTCATGACCGCACAACTGTAATATACCTATTCGTAGATCATTAAAGTACAAAATAGAAGTAACTGTTTGGCTAGTCGCCTGTATAGACCAATTACAAATTGGAAAAATACAATTGTATTCTCTACGGAACCAATCGCACAATAAACGCGCCTGAACGCTAGCGAGATTTACACATGGGGTGTAAAAGGCCCCACCGTTTTGTCTTGCAATCGCATCTCTTATATTTTTTTGCAACAATTGGTTGCTCCGTGTTATATTATTGTAAGGATGTATTCAAATTATATTGACATGTATATTTTGCCACCCTCAGAGAAATACACGAATGAATTCTATTTAATTTGTTTTATTTAAACGCGCATCTGGGAGGTCTGCATAAGACAAAGTTTAGTGGGAGTCGTGCTGTGCTTTAGAACTCTGAACCCATAAAGCTCCCGCGGGGAGTGAGACAGAGCGACGCCCTATCGCCGAAATGGTCACCGCTGGAGGTCGCGCTTAAGCCTTGGCACTGGAGAGGACTTGGCATCAACAGCTAGCACCTACATAAAATCATACATACTCGCCATACGATGAAATAAGATCTCTGTAGTCTCTCGACAAGTGGGTCTTGCAAGAATAAATAAATAAATAACTTTTACACTCGCACTTATTATCTAGTATCGTAGAGTATCTAGTAGCATAAGCACTTGTGTTATGGATGACGGATATATTTTTAATATAATTTGTAAATAAATGTTGAAAATATACTACATAAACATATATATGTTTATGTAGTATATTTTTAGTATACAACAATGACTCTGGAACATTTGTGTTCATCACAAAATTTGCCCCTACCAGGTTCGAACCCGGGACCTCTTGGCCAATACCCAGCGATCTGGAGCATTCGGCCGTCGTGAAATAAACGAAAATCCTGTCGAATTCCTATGCCGTACTTAATACTGATATGTAGTATAAGAGGAACCCTGTTGCCCGCAGCTCATACACTGTCTCGTTGTACGACACCGTGGGACAAAAAGGTCGTTACGGTGAGATTAATTGGCGATTGTATTCTGCTCTTGTCACGGGTGTATGGCTTCGTGCTCCTACACAGCCCCAAGGAATAGGAGGAAATGAGACTCGGAGGCAACTGCCGTAAATCCCGAATAGTTGTTTGAATGTGGGACGTACGCCGTACCATCTTTCTCCGAACCAGAGGCGTTACTCTGGAAGTTTATTTCGTTCGTTCGAGTCTGCGTCTTTGTCGCTCTCATTTTAATACGCAGTGGCGTGAGAAAGACGGATAAATGTGAGTTGATCGTTCGGAGTTTCAGAGTAGACCTGCTGGTGTGCGCTCAAAGACCGCGGCCCTTGTATACAAGGTGTAACAGAGAGGTGTAGTTATATTTAAAGGGGTTATTCAGGCCATCAAACTAAACAACTTTCGCTAAGGGACCAAAATCGACATCTCAGAAAAAATAAACACTCCCCCATACAAACTGATGTCAGCTGGTTCTCGGTTTAGTATGGGGAAGTGATTTTTTTCTGAGATTTCGATTTTGGTCCATTAGCCAAAGTTGTTCAGTTTGATGGCCTGAATAACCCCTAAATATGACTACACCTCTCTGTTACACCCAGTATATTCTTAATGTTACCAGCAACTTTAGAATATTAATTCATGTCTGGCCTATCTAAGGGTGTTTTCCACCAGAGCTGTGAGAGGAGAACCAATAGAAAAACTTCATTTTCCTATGCATGCAAAATGGAGTGATTCTATTGGTTCCACTCAAACACATTCCTCACCCAGCTATGGTGGATAGCAGCCATATTCTTTATTTTACTTCAAAGTCTAGAGTTGGTTGGATTCCATTGTCATCGTCAGATGTTGCACTTTTCAGTTTCACTAATGGAATTATCACATTATTTATTTGTTTGTTGTTTTAGTAAAATAAAACCACGCTCTGAAGTGATCACATGTTTATTGATAAATTCGCACGACAGTATTATCCTTCGTGAACACACGCGAGGCGCGCGCCTTTAGTCGGCGCGTGGCTTCATTTTATTTCTATTAGTATTATTACCTAAATGCAAAAAATATATCTACAATTAACTTAAGAATAAAGTACTTGAGATATAATTATAGTTCAAACACTTCGTTATAAATAGTCAGTTAGTAGCGTGTTAGCTTCGTCGATGCGCGCTCCTAACTATACACGATTGCACAGAAAACTATGTTACGGCTAAATAAGTAAATAGAGGTTTTATTTCAATAATTTAAAAAGAAATTCGAAGCGCTCTTATAACACTAAACAAAATAACTACCTATACAAAATTCAGACTATTTGAGATAGTTTTTATAATAATATCTCGGTCCCTACTCCCTCATAGTCATACATAGTCATTAGTCACCTTGGTCTCAATAAGTCTGTATGGACAGTGATTGTCCACTAGCATTAACATTATATCCGTCTATTATTATCATAAGGAAGGCAACCTGAGGTCGGCGCCGCTGCCTCCCCTGCGCCCCGAAGCCCTGGGGCTCAACCTGACGCATCCAGCGCGGCGTATCACAATAACATTCAATAGGCTCTCTCGTGTTACTCATAAAAATATGTTTTTAATTATCACAATTCCTATTAACTATGATCGATAAGGAATATCGCTCTCAAGAAATGTAAGAAGGATTCAGAGATGCCGCCCGCGGCCTTCTGGCGGATGTACGGTGTGGGATCGGTTGCGGGGAAGTAGGCGCGGGGGGAGGGGTCTGTGGTGGTTCACCGCGCCTCCTTGGCCGTCAGCTTCTCGATCAGCTCTTGCAGAGGCGCCAGTTCCCGTCGCTCGATCAGGTTGAACTCCTGGCAACAACGAGAGAATATCTATTACGAAGTCCACTCCTCATTGAAGTTGTGTTCAGTGATATATTGACAGTTGAATGATCAGATTGCTGGGTATTGGCCAAGGGGTCCCGGCTCCGAATCCTGTTTAGGGCTAATATTTGTAATTAAATTAGACATTAGTACTAGAGTCATGTTAATGTAGAAGAATATTAGTTATGTGTTATATAAATTATCTCTCATCTTAGAGCTACTAGACATTAGGTAGTGTAAAAGAAAAAAAATCAATCAAACCATTAGAGCTCAATGCTTTACCTGCACAAAGAAGATGAAGTGCTTGAAAGAGGTGTTGAGATGCGCCTCCTCGCCAAGCTGGACCACTTCGGGGAAGTGCTGGTGGTAGATATGGGCGTATACCCGGAACAACCGCTTCAGAATTGTTTTGGCCATTGATAGAAAGTTTTTTGGAAATGGCACACCTGCAATCAATAAAAATAAAAGATCATAATTTTTACAACAGCAGCATAATAATACATACATAAACCACGCCTATATCCCTGAAGGGGTAGGCAGAGGTGAACTAGCACCCACGCTTTGCCAATTATGTTAGGTCTCATGTCATAGGTGGCGAGCCTATTGCCATGTACCGGACACAAAAGTCGCAGTACATTGCTGGGCTACCCATGCCTTGTATGACACCCACAGGAGAGGGGGTGGTGACAATTGTATTCTACTCTGCAGTCACCACATGGCATTATAATATAGTCAATATATCAGCCCGCAGAGCATATATTCTGGCAATGGCATTCTAATGTCACTTGTCATTCAGTCACCATGTGGGTGCATCTAATCTATATAATAATATAAACAGTAACCTATTTTTGAAGGGAAGAGTGTTTCATCATCGAGCTGGTCTTGCGCCCAGGTCATCAAGTAATCTATATACTTTGGGGCGGAACACTTGATAGGTTTCTTGACAGTGTGCCCATCTGCCCAGTGGTATTCATACTTGGGTCCAGCTGACATTACTGCGCATGACTCCTCTGTGCAGAACTCTGTGATAGTACCATACAGCATGTTGATCTGGTTGAAGAAATCCACAGCTGCAAAATAAAGAGACAATACAACTGACAAACTGTATTATATATGCAAATATATAATTATTATAATGGCTTATTTATAACCAAACACAAAAAGATTATTAAACATTTTTTTTGGTCAAGATTATGTTGTAGATTGTATTGTCTAATAGTCTCCCTCCTCAAACCACCTTTGATAAAATAATCCATCCTTGAAAATATACATTTTCTAGTAGTGTCTAGTATTTTAATAAAACATTTATATTTATAATAAAACATTTTTATTATATTTATTTGTTGTGCCTATTGTGTTGGTAAGTGAGACCTCACAGAAATTTCGAATTGACAATAGTAATTGCATATGAACCTGTAGATGAAGTAGAAGAATAAATCCATTATTCCTTTTGCATACAAGATAGGAAAGAACTATTTTAATTACATTTTACTCCAAGGACTATATTATGAATTATTGCTAAAAGATATATGCTAGAATGTTTTAAGTAGGAAACATTTTACCATATATTAACACAGGAAGCTTAAAACTGATAATGTTATCAAAACATGATTCATCAACACCATATTAAGGGCAAAAACCAACGAGCAGGACAATGGCATTGGACCAGTCATGTGACCACTAGCATAACAAGCACAGGGACACAAAGGACCTGCATCACTGCCCTTAAATGGAATACAAACACATTTGCACATAAGGTGAAGCAGTGTTTGTAAATGGATTGATGGCAGACATTGTTCAATTTTTCGTTTAGTTTGACTTAACTTAGATTATGAACTTACTGTTGACGGCGACCCACTCATTGAGATCTTCACCCTCGGGTAGCATGACGGCAAGGCGCAGGTTGCCCGAACCTAACGTAGCAGCCGCATGTCGCATGAGGTCGTACTGGTGTGTGCCTTCAGGAATATTCTTCTTGGGCTTGAACGTCTTGTTCGACCGGCTTCCACTGTAACGAGCAACTCCACATAATAATTCGTTCTTTAAATAAAGTCGATTGGTGAAAATGTCATTAAAACTATTATCTCCTTAAAAACCAAGAAATAGAACCGTCGAGACGAAACACTCGATCGTTTTAAATATTTGGATAATGATAAAATCGTTCCGAAACTTTAACCACGGACGTAAACAAGATATCTTACTAGACGGATAATAGTTTGATAAAAATAGACACCTGCAGGAAACATGAGAAAAAATACTCACAAAAGAAAACTCATTTTTCTTGTATTTTATCCTCCACGGGTGGTCCTAGTGTGCTAAAAATTGCAATAAAGCAACTTCGAACCATTAAAAATAGGTTAGAAGATACTAAACATTAAAGTACTTCAGACTTCATTCGATTCACTTGTCAAAAACTTCTTGCAACAAACAGGCAGTACCTATAAATTTATGTTCCTTTTCATTTATAAGAAACGGGAAATATTTGTAGCAGCAGTTTATTTTACTTGAATATTGAATATATTCTAAAATGTAACGAAGTATAGTTGTCAACATTAATAACTGCAAACAGGAACACACCGTCGTACGTACCGCTACAGAGTACAAACAACAGTACAAGTGTTTATACAGATTAAGAAAATGGGCGTTTTTCCACTCACCGGTCTGGCACCGGCGTCCGGTACCGGCACCGGCGCCGGAGCTTCGTCAGCGTCCCACTGCGACAGCAACGGCCGGTGCCGGTGTCGCGGTCGATTTACGCTTGTTATTGGGGACACACTCACACGGTTACAATACATACTCAAATACACATTCAGTTTTACCGGCTGGCGGCGGCACCAGTAGGCCTATTCCCTAACTTTTTTTGACAGTTGA
The DNA here is from genome assembly GCA_963931975.1 of Cataclysta lemnata. Lineage (NCBI taxonomy): Eukaryota > Metazoa > Arthropoda > Insecta > Lepidoptera > Crambidae > Cataclysta > Cataclysta lemnata. Next base: position 8,635 of record CAWVPI010000101.1, read on the forward strand.
AAGTGATGATCACCGAACTATTTACTAATACATTGCTGTTATCACAGGACAAGTGTCACAATAGCATTATAGTAAAGTAGTAATTGATAAGTAAATAGTTCGGTGATCATCACTTTCAACTGTCAAAAAAAGTTAGGGAATAGGCCTACAGTGGGAGTCAACGTCGGGCCGTTGTCGGAACCGGTGAGCGGAAACATGGCCATATATTTCATACATTTTTGCTTATTTGCATTTTAGCAGGGCCCAATATATTAAATAAGTTTTGTAGCCGCGATCCGCACTCTATGCCGATAATGTTTCTTGTTAATATTTTTGCATCTACCTTTAAAAAGACTTTCATATAGAATAGAATTGACATTTAAAAAATGATAACCCCCCAAAATAAAAAATAAAATACCAGTTTTTTTTTCCGATTACGAATATATATTTTTTTAAAAATTTTTATTTACTAAATACAGAGAAAAAAATATAAAACAAGCGATAACGTCAAAGCCGCGAAGGAATAAAGTATTGTATGCCTTTCTACATGGCAGACTAAAAAAAGTCTGAATCGGGTTACTTGGCGCGTTTCGTGGTGTCAGTCAGATTTATTTTCGGTTATTCAAAAATTGTTTCAGAGTGGATTTTAGGCAGTGAAAGTGGTGTTATTTTGACGCACAAGCATCCGTGTTGATGTGCAATTATGCAGAATCATTGAAATTTAGTCTTGTGACGGGTTTGGTGTGTGTTTGCGGGTTTGGTCTTTAAAAAGTGGTCACCATCATGAATTCTGTTACCATTAAATCAGTGTCTAGGGAGTGTAGTCCCTAAAATATAGGGAGAATTAAAAAAAAGTCTGAATCAAATCCAATCTTATTAATTATCAACGTCGAAAATAACACAAATAAATCAACAATAAATTTAAAATCCATCTAAAAACTTAATTGAAAACACATTTTACATGAAAATTTATTTCAAACAAATATTTTTTTTTTATTTTTGACACCGAAAACGCCGTGAATTTTGACAAGTAATCTTTTTTTTGTAGTTTTAAATTCTCCCTATATTTTAGGGAAGGCAAAGGGTCTAGCCCATACAGCCAAGTCTTTAGTGTATATTTTATCTGTAGTCTTATGAAATAATGAGTGGGTGAAAAGTATGAATGAAATGAATTTACGTTAAAATATGGGTGCCACATATTTTAACGCATCTAGGGAGTGCTTGGCGCGAATTGAATGGTAACAGAGTTAATGATGGTGCTTGATGAAATGGATAAAACCACTTTATAGTGATCTTCACCACAACATCAAACACTTCATGAGACTTATTTTCGATGACTCTGCATAATTGCACATCAACACGGATGCTTGTGCATCAAAATAACACCACTTTCACTGCACAAAATCCACTCTGTAACAATTTTTGAATAATTGAAAATAAATCTGACTGACACCACGAAACGCGCCAAACACTCGTAATCTTTTTTTTTGATATAATTCTCCCGATATTTTAGGGAAGGCAAAGGTTCTAGCCCATACAGCCAAGTCTATAGTGTATATTTTATCTGTAGTCTTATGAAATAATGAGTGGGTGAAAAGTATGAATGAAATGAATTTTACGTTAAAATATGGGTGCCACATATTATAACGCATCTAGGGAGTGCTTGGCGCGAATTGAATGATAACAGAGTTAATGATGGCGCTTGATGAAATGGATAAAACCACTTTTTATAGTGATCTTCACCACAACATCAAACACATTATGAGACTTATTTTCGATGATTCTGCATAATTGCACATCAACACGGATGCTTGTGCATCAAAATAACACCACTTTCACTGCACAAAATCCACTTTATAACAATTTTAGAATTAGCGAAAATAAATCTGACTGACACCACGAAACGCGCCAAACACTCTCGATTTATTTTCACTAATTCAAAAATTGTTATAAATATAAGTCTCATGATGTGTTTGATGTTGTGGTGAAGATCACTATAAAAAGTGGTTTTATCCGTTTCATCAAGCACCATCATGAACTCTGTTACCATAAAATTCGTTCCAAGCACTCCCTAGATGCGTTAAAATGTGTGACACCCATATTTTAACGTAAAATTCATTTCATTCATACATTTCACCCACTCATTATTTCATAAGACTACAGATAAAATATACACTAAAGACCTGGCTGTATGGGTTAGTCCCTTTGCCTTCCCTAAAATATAGGGAGAATTTAAAACTAACTAAAAATAAATCTGACTGACACCACGAAACGCGCCAAACACTCCCATAATCTTTTTACTTTTCGCGTCAGACCGAGGCAAAAGTAATTTCGCCATTCCTTCATTCGTCTGTTTAGAATGACCGGAAATTAAATCATGATATTTTTGTTTTAAAGCAACGGAATTAAAAAAAATATAGATGTCTTCATTTTTGGTCTTATTTCATTTATCATCAAAATAAAAGTATCTTGAAAAAATGAAATGCAGTCAAGTTTTTCGTCTCTGCAGTGTCCAAAATAGCTCGTAGTAAGCCTTCTGCCTTTTTGTACATTCTACATATGTCACGCCTCTCTCACTTTTGTTTTTTAACGACCTAGGCTGTTGGTCGAGAGGCCTTTACAGCATCTACTGGGTTTTTTGGGGAAGGCAAAGTCCTTGACCTAAAGGCAAACGTGTCCTCAAGCCTTGCAGTCGAGCACTCCCAGTGAGGGTGCCTTCACGGCAGGCGTCCCCCGTGGGGGGACGGCATCTCCCGAGGGAGATATACTGCCGCGGAGAGCCTTACAGGGCGCCCGAGTCGGAGCTTGGATCGGCAGGCCTGAGGGTGCCTCTAAAGGCGCAGACCTCGGCTCAGGCGTGCCGTGTAAGCGCCTTTCTCCCACAGGGGTAGGCAAGGCAGAGATCATTTCTTTCTACAGCTATGTCTTTTTTTTTTAAATGTATCGTGAACTTTACAATTAAAACAGGGTGTCGCACATTTTAACGCTTTTGTGTGTACTGTGCTTAGAAATTGAAGTTCATGATGGTTACTAGATACTTCGTCCGTGTAGGTGACTGATATTGTTATGTTCAAACAGTTCATCTTAATTTTAAAGTGCGTTTCATCTTATAGTTCCTATGCCGTGATGATGTCTGTCAACAACATCAACCCGTAAGTCTTAGTTGCAGTTTTTTTTTGTTTTATAGACAATCTTTGAGAAAATTATGTTCAAAACATAGAAAAGTGATGAAAGATTAATAGTGTTACAAGCTAAGGAGTTTTGTGAAAGTGAAAAACGTAAGGAGGTCCCGCATAATCCATATTAGTGTGTAGAAGTTCGGATTGCCGCCATTAAATTGGGCTACCAGTATCAGTTTAATTAACTGTTTGATAAATAAACTAAATATATTTATTTCAGTTTCATAACTGTAAATAAATAGTACATAAAACGATTTAACGACTGACAAGAGTGAGGAAATGTTAAATGTAGACATGTTAGATGAACACAATTATTGTTAATCATAATAAATATAATATTTTATTATAATTTAACCTTTTTTACTTAATGAGGCTATCCTTCTTATGTCACTACAATTTATATTTATCTATCTTATTTCTATCATACTATCATGAACTAACTGTTCTCGCAAATTTTCACGAGCTTTGGCTTATGACTTTCATGAAAAAAACTAATATGAAACATAATAAGATACATGCATAATTTGTTTAAAAGGTTAATTGAAAAAAAAATGTCCCTGATTTAAAGGTAAGACGATAAAGTTGATTTTTTTTGCAATACTAACAACTTGACGGCATAGGAACTTTACTCAGAGTAAATATCTATTTACTCCGAGGAACTGTATGATGAAACGCACTCTAGTAAGCGTTGACGAACTTTTGATCAAGAATGGCAGCATTGGCACATTGACTCTTGAGCCGAATACCTGCCGATTCTTTGTGGTACTGATTGTGAGCTCAGAGTAAATATCCGAGATTGTGCGTGACAATACTGCCCCCGTAGCACGGGCCGTGGACATATCTCCTTCGAGGGAAAGAAAATCTTTTCCTCTCGCTCTAACTCCCACTAAATCCCGAGACAGAACACTGTCAAGTGTAGTGTATTATATACTCTTTGGTCAAGTGGCGGAGAGAGAGTCTTGTCCACGTCCCCGTGCTAGGCCCGCTATCTAATATTATTTACCCTCTTTGACTGTCAGATAGACACTGACTATTTATTGAGTCAGTCACGTCAGTTTTTGTTATCACATTCTTTCTGCTAAATATTGATCGTTGCTGAATTGATCTATCTACCAAATTAGCAATCAAAATGCAGGGCCTTAGCATTCAGAGTTTGAAGAAACACAAAGCTGTAAGCATAAGTTATTTTAATTTATAGTTAGATGCAGTAGACTTCTTACATAATTAACCTCTAATATGGATTCAGTAGTGCTACATAAGAGTATGCTTGTAGTTGATTCCGCTGTACGTGTGCACGGCGCTGGGCTGTGGCGGCGCACTGCTGTACCTGGGCAGGCTCGCCACGCGCTCGCCTGACGTCTCCTGGAGCAAGCACGGCAACCCTGAGCCTTGGGAAGAATACAGGACTAAGCAATACAAGGTACTATCACATTACTACTATTTTCAATCTGACTAAACACTGAAACTATTTTAAGCACAACACAAGATATTTGGATTATCTAATGTATCTTTTTCACACAGTCTACAAAACAATTGTACTGGTCTAAAGTATAACCAGTCTGTAAGTGTCATAGTCTTGGGGATGGGCAGACAAGTCATTTACTTGTTGATAACGCAGACTATTTGGCTCCAGTACTGATTGAATAGGTAATATGCAGGTTGTAATAGGTAATGTCAACTAAGGAATGACATGTTTGTTTAACCTAATAATCATCACAACAAACCAGGCACCTATCGAAATAGGAACTTCTAAATCAGTACATAATTAAGGTTTAGTTCAACTAAATTAATTATTATCAATATAAACTAGGCTTTGGTCAGTATTATAAATAATATGGCACTTGGGGAAAGATCACAATAAATCTCTCTCTAACTATATCGCATAAAAATTATCACAAAACAGACGAACAAGCCAATTAAAAACCAATTGTCCATCTCTAGTTCCTATATTATTCTATTTTTTCTAGTAGAGGAAACTGTGATCTAGGGTAAATCGTTCATCATGTACCTAATGATAATGTTACTTTTCTCTCCACAGTTCTTCTCTCCAACCAGAGACTATGAAAAGGAAGGATCCCCTGCACCAAAATATTAAATTAATTTAAATCTAATCAGTTCTTAAAGTCTAGATGATTGATTTATCAAATAGATGTATAATGTGATAAATTAAGGATCATGTTGTTTTATTTAACTAGTGATATGAAAAGCTGTAATTTAGTTGACAGCATCAAAACATATGGATATTGAATAAAAGCAGTGCATAAAGATAAATGCGTTTTTGTGATATTGTTCAAAAGATTTAGGTCAACTCCCTTACAGATTCACATAAAATAGTCAAAATCAGTGGTATTGAATATATTTAACTTCAGTGGGAATGTTCAATAAATACATACATACATAAATCACGTCTATTTCCCCTAAGGGAGGGCAGAGGTGAACCCACAGAACCCACGCTTCCCCATATCATGTCAGGTCCCATGTAATAGGTGGCGAGCCTATTGCCATTTATCGGGCACAAAAGTCGCAGTACATTCCTAGGTGGTATAAGAGAATCACAAAGATTTTTTGAAAAATTAGTCTTGATGCTGATGAACCCGCGTACTCCGTATTCCGGGTACCAGATGTTGAGATTAAAACTATATTTGTATCCATTGTGAACTCATATTATTCACATTGGTTATGTTATGGTAAGCTTGAACTTAGAGAGATGTATCGGTAACTTAATTAAAGTATTAATAGTCAAATGGACAATCCACAAAAAGGTTAAACGTTATGAGGTGCTCTGTGGGCGACGCTCAGATAATTCGTACTTTGATAAGTAGGTGGAATTTTCCTTCGTGCTCTCTGAGTGAACTTATGAGAATAAAGGGTAGCTTTTTTCATTTCTAGTTAGAGGTTAAGCTCTTGAATAGTGACAAATCATGTTAAAGTACCTGGGAATTATAATGGACGTAACGCTTTTGTTCAAAAATCTCTAAACAATAGATTGCGTAAAATTATATTTGTGTTTATAAAGTTGCGCACTATTGCTCAGCCAAAAATAATTCAGCACGAGTACGTAGCGTTGTGTAGTTCTTAAAATGCACCTTCATATACATTGTAGACCAAACCAACTCACAGTGGCAAGATCACAATAATCCCCACCCGATCAGCAGCCGAGGTGGGTTGCCCCCCCTTTGACGTCCGGCCTGGTCCAGCGCCCACTAACGTGCCTTATATACCTTTCAGGAACAGTTGCTCACGACACCCAGGTCACCTA
>CAWVPI010000102.1:0-14117 GCA_963931975.1 Cataclysta lemnata
CGCCCGGCGCCCTCGCCCGACGCGCACGGCGTGTAGTGTAGCTATATTTGTATCAGGTGAAATTAATAATTAAATTAAATATGGATATTCACATACACGAACCCTGTTTCCCTTGCTCGTGCAGAAAGATTTTGCCTATTTCATTCTTTTTTTTTATCAAAAGTTGCCCAAATTATTTTCCATTCGCAAAAAAAAAAAAAAAAACCACATGGCCAATTGTATGTTATGCCGTGTCGAAAAACCATCAACATTATTTATTTACACACAAGAAAATAAAATAAACAATATCAAAGAAAATTACAATAAACAACACACACATAAAACACGCCTATATCCCCGGAGGGGTAGGCAGAGGTGAACCAGCACCCACGTTTCGCCGAATATGTCATGTCCCATGAAATAGGTGGCGAGCCTATTGCCATTTATCGGGATCAAAAGTCTCAGTACATTGCTAGCCTAGGTGGTATAAGAGGATATTCAGGTTTATCCTTAGTCGTCTTGTAAGACACCCACGGGAGAGGTTTGGGGTGGTGACAATTGTATTCTACTCTGCCGTCACCACGCGGCAATAAACAATATGTTTTTAAAATAATTAAATTTGTTATTATTAAATCCAGTCCATCCAATTTGAATTGAATAATGAGTATTCAATTAGCTAGGACAGAAAGGACATCGTCTGTCGCACCAGCTATGAGGTGATTTCTATGTTGTTGCATAAAGCTCATACATACATAAACCACGCCTATGTCCTCGAAGGGGTAGGTAGAGGTAAATTAACAATTCTATGTCATTGGCAATAAAACCAGTAATAGTATTATATTATACCAAGGGCGACAAAACAAATAATGCCGCAGATCGCAAGTATTTGAGCCGAAGGCGAGGGTGATTTTTTTTATCGCCCTTTGCAAGACCATAGCTTTGTCACCTCCTGACTAGGAAGTGGGATTTTCCATAGGCACCTACGCGTAGCGGGCGGAAACGTCCACTTTATGGCCAGGTTCAGGTGGGTCTTAAAGTACTATATTCATATTTATACCTTCTATGCTGGCCTGGGAGCGAACAAATAACGTAGAATAGGCCAGCCCCAACTCATCCCATGGGTGTCGTAAAAGTCGACTAAGGGAGATTGCCCGGTGTACACCAATAAGCACCTTGGGGCACCCGAATGGTGGAGGGCAAACCACCAACAACAGCGTACCCAAGGAGGGTTGGTGTCAGGCAGGCGGCCGGCTGTAAAACCTAAGCCAAAACCTTGAGCACTATGGATTGGAATGTTGTCATTCTAATCACTCTCTCCGTTCATGGGTCTCTCGACATGGTCCGTTCCGTCTCTTTTCTATACATTCATTCATCACTAGCACCTTTACGGTGGGATGGATGATATGAATCAAAAGGGAGTGGATGGCTTGATGACGTCTGACATATGAATGGAAGAGGAAACATACTGCGCCGACCCCAGATAGACTGGGAACAGGGCAGGAAGAAGAAGATTCATATTTATACGGCAAGCATAGAACAACTAAACATGCGTGAGTAGGTACCTAGTGTCGTAAGTATAAGGGGCGAATAAACGGACTTCCTTTATTTTTTATATTCAAAAGCAAATTAATTACACTATTCATACATAAATACAAAATTCAAACAATCTCTTGGTGGATTTATGCTAGTTCTGCCTCTCCCATGTCTGGTGGAAAAAGCAGCCTTAGACAATGTACCTACTTATTAGTGCGTCATTTTGAACCCATCACACAAACTCTAAAGTGCTGCTTTCTTTGGGACAGACAACAGCTAGGTACCTATTATATGTGGATCTATCTTAGCTTCTGAGCCCATTTTTATGCCCTTTAAACATAAATAGATTGTCCAGTAGGTTACCTACACGTAATCCAGAAAAGGCTAACTGATTCAGGTTACTGTCGTTTAAGGGCCTCATACGCGGGGAGTTCTGCTCGAGATAGGATGCAAATCCGTATCGTGTGTGTGTAATCTGGCCTGAAGGAATGCTCGCGTCAGTCGGCCGGATGGACTAAAGCAATTCGTTCACATCGGCCTGACCGGAAGAAATCGTGTATGACAAATTACACACACACGATACGGATTTGCGTTTGTATGAGGCCTATATGTGTGTACGTATCCGTTCAGGCCGGATTGAGTCAGTTTGGCCTGATCCGATCGGCTTCTCCCTGCTCTGTTCCCAGTCTATCTGGGGTCGGCGCAGTATGTTTCCTCTTCCATTCATATCGGTCACACGTCATCAAGCCATCCACTCCCTTTTGATCCATATCATCCATCACACTTCTACTGATTAATGAATGTATAGAAAAGAGACGGAACGGAACATGTCGAGAGACCGATGAACGGAGAGAGTGATTGGAATGACAACATTCCAATCACTCTCTCTGCGCTCAAAGTTTTGGCTTAGGTTTTACAGCCGGCCGCCTGCCTGACACCAACCCTCTTTGGGTATGCTGTTGTTGGTGGTTTGCCCTTTACCATTCGGGTGCCCCAAGGTGCTTATTGGTCTACACCGGGCAATCTCCCTTAGGCGACTTTTACGACACCCATGGGATAAGTCGGGCCTGGCCTATTCTACGTTATTTGTTCGCTCCCAGGCCAGCATAGGAGACAGGTGCCTCTCCGTGTATGGTAGGCTTTATTAGACAAGACTCATTCTTTGCTGATGTGACACTTGCCAGGGGAGTCTGACAGCACGGTTGCGCTGGTACCTACGTTACCTATGTCTTTACCTATGTACTTATTTGGTCTGAGTCAGAATAGATGCGTGTTCCGGCTTGCGGTAGGTGTTAACCAAGGAATTTGTGTGTCAACTCTATGAGAGTTGAGAGCCACTGAGAAGATAAGAGTCAGCAAGAGGAGCTATTGACTTTCTTTTCTGCCAGTAGTTTTTGTGGACTGATTGATTCAGTCGACACAAAACTAACCAACATAACAATTGTACTCTTTGAACTTATTTAGGAACGGTTACATTTCATAACCTCATGTCGCGGTGTCTAACAAACTCTTCCGAAACGGCTTGACTGATTTTTAGAAAACTTTTTGTGAATTAAGTAGGTCTGAGAATAGGTAGTACCTAGGCTATTTCTATACCTCTTGGCTTAGAATATTTTTTTTTTTTGCTTCTCCAAACAAAGCTGCGACTACATATCTACCGCTGTGACATGAAACGTTATTTTGATAGTGTGTCATTGTCATGTCATCAATGTCACTATTTACTAACCTGTCTGGTCTATCTCATTCATTTAATATTTACAAGCAAAACCGTGTGAAGAAATCGTTTAGATTGGTCTTCCATGGCGTCACTTATAGATAAAGCTAGGTGTAAGAATAAAAAGAGAAAAACAAGAAAATTTCTTGACGAAATAAGAAAAAGATCTCTATCAAATTTTATGAACACCAACACCTCGAAGCAAACCCTGAGTAATAATATTGAAACCGCTAATAAATTCACTAAGCAAAGAAATTGTATAACAACAGATCGATTAACTTTGAAAATGTTTACCAAAGCAGTTTGTTCAGAAACAATGACAAGGCCATTATTGATAGATTGTAAAAAGTCAAATTTCAATAACAAAAGGATTGATAAATCATTTAATAAAATCAACTTTGAGTTTGAAGACAGCAATGCTTCAAAGCAATATCAACAACTAGATTATATGTCCGAAAAAAGTAGAGAATGCATAAGTTTAAATGACACTGAAGAATCCTCTGCTGAAAGTTTAATGTTATTCAGCCCCATTAATCGTATAGATCATAATGACAGTGATTACGATAGTTCAACCCATATCAAACCTTTATCAGTTACTCTTATTGAAAATGCTGCCTATAAAGTGTACAAAAATTTTATGACTAAAGTCCCAAAAAATATTCGAAATAACTACCAAGACCTTACTAGTGATGATTTTATTGTAAATGCAATAAAACAGTTAAAAAACATACGTAAAGTTTACATAGGAAATCTGCATCAATTCCAAAATGCTAAGCATAATAAGGTAAATACAGTACAAAGCAATAAGGATATAGTTGAAAATGCTATGGAATATATAAGAATGAGTAGCTTTCAAGAATATTATTCCCAGGAAGAAATGTCTGGTAGTACAACACCCGAAATTGAATCTTTCTTACATTCTCCACCTGAAACATCACCAAATATGCTGCATTCATCAATTGTATCTCAAACACCTGACTATGCTTATTATCCCCACAAATTAAATGAATGATTGTTTAAAATTGTATTACCTCTTTAACATTAATAAAAAAGAATAAATAATCAAAAAGCTTTAATTATTGAAATAAATAACTGTCTATATACATTTATGACAAATTTACAAAGGTTCTTGTACCTGACCCAAGTTAAGATTTGTCTGTGAATTCAACATTTGTGTTAATTTAGACCAATTGTATGTTTTCTAACTCTGCAATTAAATCCATGTGCTTGAATTTATCAGGATATTTTGTAAATGCTTTCAACAAATCCAATTTTTTGTTGTCTTTACCACTATAATACATTTGAAATTGATTGGCTAAACATTGAGCCTCTTGTGCATTCATTACATTCTGAAAATAAAATAAAATGTTAAAAATTGTTTCAGAAACCACAATTCAATTGGTAGAAAATGCATGTTGAGGCACCTTGTCATATGATCCATTCATTAGAACAATCCCTTTGTCACTTAATTCAGTGTAATGAACTATTGTCAAACACTCTGGGGCATTCTCTTTGTGAACCTGATTAAACAAAAACAATAGAATAGATTAAGTATTAAAATGTACAGTATACTGAAGTAAGTAATGGCATAATAATAATTTTACAAACTTGATAGGCGAGTAATGGTGTGAAATGGACAGTATGGCTGTAGCTCTGGCACATAATAAATTCATAACCATGAGACCGGGGTAAAGGAAAAATGAATGTTGGGTATTCCTTTACATTGCAGTGTAATATGTTATAGATCTCTTGGGGAATAGTTGCAGATATGACTTCTTTATTTTTATGATATTCTTCCCAAATGCTCTGTATTTCTGCTGCATCTTTGTCTTTCACAAGCTCAGTTTTAAGAATTTGGTCTAACTTTTTATCCTCTGCAGTAGTGCTGTTGTTTAAATCAGTTTTTGGATTAAGCACAGAAGAAAATTGCCTGCAAGGGTAAAAATTTATACAGATAGAAATAAATTGAGATTACATATACTTAAAGACTGTTCTTTAGATCGGGTTTACTATCAGAAACGTACATGCACACAATGCATGTATACAAGGAGTAATTCTGTCAATAATCTGCTTCACAGGGTAATAGCAGCTAGCTTGTATCTTTATAGTCGAAAACGAGAACAACAACAGTCGGTCTAGCCCACCTGGTGTCTACAGATGCGAATTTGTTTTTCTTATCAGTTACTTTAGCATTCTGATGTTTTTCCAGTTTCTGTAAGAATTCTTCGGGCGACGTTTTTTGAAGAGTCGCAATTCTGGCTGAATATTTTTCATAATAGGGGTTGTTTTTTAAATCTTCTACAGCTTTTTCGAATTTAGGGGACGTCATGGCAATAGCTCTGGCTATAATTATATTTGATTGCTGTATAGATTTCTGGAAAAGGCGTACAAGCATAGACATAGCCTTAGATTCGTACCTAAAATAAAAATCTAATTTAACACTGTAGCACTTACACCACTCATGAGTGTGAGTTTAGTTTAGTTTTAAATTCTCCCTATATTTTAGGGAAGGCAAAGGGTCTAGCCCATACAGCCAAGTCTTTAGTGTAAATTTTATCTGTAGTCTTATGAAATAATGAGTGGGTGAAAAGTATGAATGAAATGAATTTTACGTTAAAATATGGGTGCCACATATTTTTACGCATCTAGGGAGTGCTTGGCGCGAATTGAATGGTAACAGAGCTAATGATGGTGCTTGATGAAATGGATAAAGCTACTTTTTATAGCGATCTTCACCACAACATCAAACACATCATGAGACTTATTTTCGATGATTCTGTATAATTGCACATCAACACGGATGCTTGTGCATCAAAATAACACCACTTTCACTGCACAAAATCCACTCTGTAACAATTTTTTAATTAGTGAAAATAAATCTGACTGACACCACGAAACGCGCCAAACACTACCCTTGTCATAGTGATTTTTTTTTTTTAATAATTCTCCCATTTTTCAGGGAAGGCAAAGGGAACTAATGCCCATACAGCCATGTCTTAAGTTTTTATTTCATTTTTTTAAAATAATGTTTATTTCTTTTATATTAATTTACAAACAATAAATACAGTTTTTGCAAACCAATTGAAATAATAGTCTTAATGACAAAAAAGCCAACAAATAAAGGAAATATGAATAGAAACTAGAAAAAAAAATTACTAAGAGGAGTGAATGAGATGAAGATTTGACAAATTGCCAATGTGATGAGATTCAAGTGAATGTGCCATGCATGTGCCAAGCCAAACAAAACTGCCAAACCAAACAACTTAACCTAAAAATAATAATAAAGTTAATTTTTATTTCATTAATTTTAAAGAAAAGTTTCTTTTTTTTTATAACCAAAATTAATCTTACAAACAAAATATTAGAACACTTGCATAAATATTTACACAGACATTTCAAAGAATGTTATTTAACAATCTCATATTTTATATTTGCCCAACAGTATTAATGATATATTTAAATAAAGCTAAATAAGTGCTGCTATTTACAAGAAGATCCTGAATGGAGCGCGGAACCATATCTGATTGGCCATATATTTCAATTAGCTCATCCATCAGCACAAGGCGGTTTATACCAAAGTATGAGCAATCAAAAAAAATGTGGGACAAAGATTGTTCTGAATCAGAGTTACAATAATTACAATGAGGACTCTGCACCAATTTTAAACGGAAGAGATGAAAATTCAACCGACAGTGACCAAATCGAAGCCTCAGAATCGTGGTATAAAATTTCCTGTTAATGTAAGTTATGCTTTTACAAAACCATGGTGTGGTTCCAATAGGGACGTTGTACACAGCATACCACAAACCTTTATTTTCAACCTGAATTATGTGATTCCAATGCCTTTTCCATGTGTCAATGGCTCTTTTCTTTAAAAGAGGTATTATATCTGTATAAGGCACAGAGATGTTATGATGAGAGCTGGAATCAGGAATATTATCAGAGGAGTTGGTTATAGTTGTAGCCAAGAAGTCAGCCCTTTCATTTCCTATCACACCAACATGTGATGGAACCCACATAAACAAAACTTCAAAATTATCAAAAGAAGCGAAATCTGACCAAAACTCTTTTATCAAAGATACAATATAATTAGTTTTAGCATTAAACTTATTATTTTTAAGGTTTTCTAAGACACTCATAGAGTCAGTAACAATAATCCATTTAGGATGTCCATTATTTTTGTGTTTTATTTGTTTTAAAGCTGCAAGAATAGCCACAGCCTCAGCAGTGAATATACTCAAGTTTGAATTTATTTTGTAACCAACACCAGTCTTTAACAACCCATCAAAAACTGCAAATGAAACTGCAGACTCAGTTTTAGACCCATCAGTATAAAGAAATCTGTAACCAATGTATTCAGAAAATTTAGCATAGACATCTTCTTTAGAGGATAATTTATGATCAATAATAATGTTCATTGCAGGAAATTTACTATTGAAATCTCCCTGATAACAAGGAAGAAGAGATGTTTTATGAATATCCAGAGACTCAAGAAAATTTATAAATAATGTGAAGCCATGAAGTATGTAAATAGAATGATACATGGATTGTGGAGCATGTTTTAAGTTTAAAAATAGGTGATTATGATTACTACTAAATATTTTCAATAAGAATTTTTCTTTTAAGTAGGTGAATCTTATTTTTAATGGAGACAGATTACATTCAACCTGCATTACATTTATGGGAGTGCTTTTGAATGCACCTGTGATAAGTCGCATGCTTTTATTCTGAATTTTATCCAATATATCTACTAACTTATTATCACCAGCATAACATAAAAAACCATATTCAAAATGACTTCGTATTAAAGCTTTGTATAAAAGCAATAAGATTTTGGGATCTGCGCCCCAGGATGTTGTACACAGTACTTTGAGAAAATTAAAAACTTTATTAGCCCTTAAGCAAATTAATTCTACATATTTTTTCCATGACATGTTATGGGTAAAAATCACCCCCAAAAACCTAGCTTCATGAGAAACCGGTATACAATTTTTATTGTAATATACAGAAGGGATTAGTGAATTTATAGTTTTACCAAATACAACCTCTTTTGATTTTAAAGCATTTATATCAAGATTCAAATATGAAAAATATGTGTTTAAGCCCTCCAAGGACTTATTAAGGATGTTAGTAATATTTATCAAATTATTTCCAGATGCATAAACAACTAAATCATCAGCAAATTGAAGATTTTTAACTTTGGAACCCAAAATAAGGTTCAAGCGACGGATATATAAAATAAATATTAATGGAGAAAGAATTCCACCTTGACACACTCCAACAGAAGCAAATCTGGGACCATATAATTTTCCATTATACTTAGCATAAACTTGCCTATAAATCAAAAAGTTACGTATCCAGTGAACCATTTTATCAGGGATTCCTACAGACTGCAATTCAGAACAAAGTATGTCTATATTGACACTATTAAATGCCCCAGCTACATCAAAGAAAACAGATACTAAAAAGTTCTTACTGTGTAAACTATTTTGAATATCCAGTTGCAACTGACAAATGCTTTCACGAGCAGAAACTCCCCTTCGAAAACCAAACTGATTATTAGGTAAGATATGATTTTGCTCTACATAAAATTCTAACCTCTGCTTTATCAGCTGCTCAAAAACCTTTCCAACACAAGAAGTAAGAGCGATAGGACGATAGGAATCAGGGTTTAACCGGACCTTATCTGGTTTCAAAATAGGTACTAGACAATCTGTCTTCCATGTTGTAGGTATAACGTTATTTGCCCATAAATCATTTAATATATTTAGAAAGACATGCAATGCTTTTTTGCTGAGTTTCTTCAACATAATATATGGAATGCCATCTAAACCAAAAGCACTATCCTTTCTTGAATATTAAGCTGACAATAATTCTTGATATGAAAAAGGTTTAATAAGATAGCTGATTTCAGAATTAAATTGATTATTAGATGAGAGATGAGATTTATTATTAACATAATCTGGAGTAAACTTTTGCAAAAACTCTTCAACCCAGTCATCTTCACTATTGTTATAAGAATATGTTTTATTAAATTTACGCATGTAATTCCAGATTCTAGATAAAGGAGTACAACGATTGAAAGAACTACACAATTCGACCCAACTTTTTGTTCTCTCACTTTTTAAAGTAAGTTTTTTAAATGCTTGTAACCTTTTAAATTCTAAATATGTTTCTTCTGATGGATTATTTTTAAAATTAATAAAAGCACTTTGACTTTTGAACTGCTTCAGAGCATTTATTATTCCACCAAGGAAGGGGATTTTTTTTTAATTTCCGAATAGTACTATTGATAGATGTTATATGAGTTGGGGAAACAGGAGAACTATTATATGGCAAAGACTCACAAATAGCAGCATGCAAAATTTCACAAAACTTATTGTAAGTTTCTAATGAAGAGATATTTACACTCTCAAAGTTATACAATTTTGAGTCAACAATTTCTGTATAAAATTTCCAATCTACCATTTTAAAATTAGGATATTTGGGCAGAAGTATTCTACCATTGTTATTAGCATTATTTACAATATTATTATTTACACAGACTTTAATAATTACAGGAAGATGATAGCTGCCAAGGGGATCTTCATGAACAGACCATTCGCAAGAAAGTGCTAATGATGAAGAGACCAAACTCAAATCTAAGGCATTTGGACGCCAAGTCAGGGTGCCAACAGTTGTCACTTCTCCAGTATTTAATAAAACTAAATTATTATTATCAATAATTTCCAAAATATCTCTACCCCTCGCATCAACAGAATGACATCCCCATGATGTGTGATGAGCATTAAAATCACCAGCAAATATAAATGGCTCTGGGATGGACTTTAGTAATGTTTCAAATTTATTTTTATTAAAAGACGGCGTACAATTCGTTGGACAATAAAAACTAACAATACTAATTTCTTTTTTTTTTACAGAGATTCTAACGCAAATGCATTGTAAACTGGGATCTGAATATGTATTTATATTCCTATAATTGATACTATTATGAATTAAAATAGCTACACCATTATGTTTACTCCCAATATCATTTCTTTCAATATTGTATTCCTTTACTTTAAAATTCCTAATAGGAGAAAGCCAAGTTTCAGATATTATTGCTATATGGATATTAAAATTATATAGAAAGTTTGTAAATGCCAATCTATTTGAGATAAGACTCTGAGCATTCCACTGAACTATATTCAAGCAATCCATGATGAAAAATTATTGAGGTTTTTTGTTTTTCTGAAATGTTTGTGTAATTACTTCTTTGATATTTTTATGACATATATTTTGTTCATTATTTTTCTGTTTATTTATTAAAATAAGTATAGATTCTGCAATTAAATTTATAATTAAATCAGAATTTAAAATTGATGTGACAAAATCTGTTTTATTATTATTAATTATTGGTGGAAACGAATTTTGACCTAAGACATTAGCATAGCTTTTTGTTTCGAATTTTTGTCTATTAATTCTAATTTTTTCCTTTTTTATTGGACATTCATTAGAAATTGCGATATGGTTGCCTTTGCAGTTACAACAATAAGCATCATTAACTGTCTTAGTGCATTCTCTAAAATTATGCTTATCGCCGCAGATAGAGCAGCATATCAAATTTCGGCAAAACTTTGCTATATGCCCATACTTTAAGCATTTGAGACACTGCTTAACCGGAGGAATGTAGGGTCTCACTTCAAAAAGCCAACTATTTAGGTCGACACTTTCTGGGAGAAATGGACAGGAAAAGGTGATTGATACTGTCTTAGTCGGTTGTAATGTAAAACCATCATCCATTGTACCAACTCTTCTCAGAAAGCGGCGTATACTAATAATATTTTTTGTCGAGGTTAGTGCTGCATATATTTGGTGATTGGATAATTCTATAGGCACATGAGTTATAACCCCTGTCACCTCTGTAGTGCCTGCCGGTATACTTGCTTTTAATTTATTTGTTTGCAGAAATTTTTTGTTAGTCAAGGCCGCGTTAGCAAGACCTGGACGCTCAAAAATTACACCAATTTTGTATTTATTTATTCGTTTTAATTGCTTAATACCTTTATTATGCCTTTTCAGGACATTCGATAAAGCCATAATGTCCCTAGAGCCAAGAGGCTTTTCTGGATCCTCGCTTTCTAAAAAAAACAATATATTCAAAGTTACCTCCATCTTCAGGGTACATGCGTACATAATTAGGTACGCGGAAAGGAGCATACTTATTTTTTGACTCAACCTCCATAATTGAACCAGCATCAGAACTACTCGACGACGCAGACTCCACATCAATATCTTCCACATCATTCTTCTTTTTTTTCCTTTTCCCCATGATGACTAAATTATCAACAATTAAATGAGATCTTGTATTATTTTCTCTGAAAGAAAAAACCCCTTCAAATATTAATTTATAGAAAAATTAAAATTTAGTTTACAAAACCCGCCTAAACTTTCCAAAAGTCTTGTCATAGTGATGTGAATTGATAAGGAGTGAGTTTTGACTTGGTATCTAAGACCTTTGAGCCAAATGAAAAACCAAAAACACAGACTTATATCTTCACTTCCGGCGATAATATATTTTTTTGAAATTAATGATTTATTTTTCCTTTAAAGTATTGTTTTAAACCTAACTAACTAACGGGACTAACTGGAGATATCAATGACAGGGCATTTTTCAACAGTTCTTAATTTACGTATTACCACAAAGGCGCATTAGCAACTATCACGTCGAGCAAGTAGAACAAGTCAAGTGGTGGAGAAAAATTTTGTTCATGTCTAGTGCTAGGTGACAAATATAAACTCCCAACATGCTACTTTATATAATAACCAACTTTGACTCGAGTCACCCAAGCGTTTGCTCCGACGATTCCAACCCGTCCCTCTGGAATCTAGGCAATAAACTGATAGCCAAGAATATGTTATTTGACTGAATGGCTTTATTCGCTCTGTAGGCCTATTCGCTAACTTTTTTTGACAGTTGAAAGTGATGATCACCGAACTATTTACTTAATCATTACTGTTTTCATAGGACAAGTGACACAATACCGTTATAGTAAAGTAGTAATGGATAAGTAAATAGTTCGGTGATCATCACTTTCAACTGTCAAAAAAAGTTAGCGAATAGGCCTACTGAGGTAGCGTAACGTCTGCTCTATAAATTAACAAAAATTCTAAGGACTGAAATACACAACACCTAAGTAAATGTCTCGTGCATCGATTTATATCTTTTCGTGAAACCAGACGTGCTAGCATGACAGTCTACTATTTAATAATGTTTATATTTTTTTTTACGGTGTGACATTGTCACGGAGACACGGACGGAGCTTTTTGTACCAGAGGCCCCGTCCCCGTCCCGACCGGGGTGTTTTCCCGTTACGTATGCTCAGCCCTATAATGGTAAAGAAACAAAAAAAAAAGAAATAAAAAGAACAAAGTCAAAATTATTTTACATTGCCCCAAACTATAACTGGTCCGGTGGCATAAATTGGAACTACAATTTTACCATAGTTATTGACATTTCTACGACACACTTTGTTCGCCACTAGCGACACCTCCAACAGGGCAGTTAAGTTTGTCGCACAGTATTTATTGGATTTATGTAGGTACCTACCTACCCTACCTACCAATGTCTATTTAGTTAGTTTGTGCTGCCTACCTACATTTGTTCACTCGTCGAAATTTATGTTCTCCGCCTAAACTATGATTTAGTTTTATGTGTAAAATAAGTTTTACCCCAAACATACATCTTGAAAAAGTTGCTTGGTAAAAATTATGATCCCTGTTACTACCTCGTTACAATTATGAACAAGAAATAGGGTAAGGTAAGAATAAAAATTTTTTTTTAAGCTGTACCTGAATACATTTTCCAGACTTCTTCAATTAGTGTTGATTTACTTTGCGTAAATTATTACAATATTTTTATAAACTATGTCCCTCCTTTACATTGTATAAATAATTTTTTAAATAATTTGTAATACAAATGCCTGTATTGATGACAGTGATAAATCACTATGGCTTTTAGATTGTACATATTTGCTTGGCATCTATATTTTTATTTTATTTTCTGCTTTTAATAAAACTTAAGTTATGCTTGTGTAGCCTTGAGGTGGTGGTGCTAAGCTTGCTCCCCATTATGGCTAGATTTTACAGAATATAAAACCATATAATTTTGCATTTTATTATAATATTATTTCAAGACAGTCTCACACATACCTGCTTTTGTTTGTGATGTGATAGGTGACTTTGGACAGTCTCTTTGAATCTATGACTGCTATACACCTCTCTAATAAACATATAGGTCTATAGAGACATCAGAAAGAATCCATAATATCAACGAAAAATTTGGAGAATAAAATAAGAGCTTAATAAGCTTATTTATAAAAATGAAAACATTTCTGTTTTGGCCACAAGCCTGAGGATACAACAAACAAAATAAAGTCAGAATACTATTGTCCTGATGTAGGAACCGAATCTGCATCATCTGCAAGCTGGACAGATGTCTGTACCACTGGGCCAGCCAGGAAATATTATGGATCTTAGGAAACACCCTATAAAATGAGACTCAAAATGTATTAATAATAAATATTTCTTACACTCATTATCTTACACTTATTATCTAGCTGGCCAAATAGGTAGGTAATCATAAAAAAAAACATTTCTAATATACCTACAACTTAAACAACCACAACTCGAGAACAAGTGTCCGTGTCCATTTCGAGCATTCGCTCCTACCAGTATTTGAACATGGGACCGCTCGGGGATAGCCAGCTATCTGACCAGTTTTTATTTTATTCTTAGATCTGCCAATACTTTTACGTACAACACATAGCTATGAAATTTAAAAAATAATGATGCCAAAAAGGCAGGGAAATATAATACGAATATGAGAGTATCCGCCGGATGAATTGTGACC
>CAWVPI010000103.1:0-12044 GCA_963931975.1 Cataclysta lemnata
AGTCTGTACAGAGAGACAGAAAATGAAAATATGCTTTATTCATATGAGGTATCATGACATACGCTCATGAATCGTCAAACAAATAACGTAAAACACTGGTAACGAAAACAAAAACGGTTTCCAATATTTGACGTTATTACATCATTCGTTCGTAAACTACCAGAAAGCCTTGTTTTGAGAAGAACGGGCGAAACACAGAGAGTGCGAGTAGAAGAAGGATCGCCTCTCTGGCCGCCACCCTCTCCTCTCTCTAGATCAATATTTTCACGGATTCGTTTCGGACGTAGTGCGTAGTCGCTGTAATTTCGCGCCGAGTGTCAGAAACAGAGAGACACAGAAAGAGAGTGAGCAAGAGAAGAGTCCCACCTGCTGCTGTGCCGCCCTGTCCCTCTCGCGCTTCATCCGATGAGCCTGTATGGAGTATCAGAGACACAGAGAGAGAGTGAGCAAGAGTGAGCTCACCTCCTGGCGCGCCGCCTCCCTGGCCGCCGCCCGCAGCCGCGGCCGGTGCAGCATCAGAGACACAGAGAGAGAGTGAGCAAGAGTGAGCTCACCTCCTGGCGCGCCGCCTCCCTGGCCGCCGCCCGCAGCCGCGGCCGGTGCAGCATCAGAGACACAGAGAGAGAGTGAGCAAGAGTGAGCTCACCTCCTGGCGCGCCGCCTCCCTGGCCGCCGCCCGCTCCCGCTCCCGCTGCGTCTGCAGGTCCGCCCGCAGCGTGGCGTCGACCAGCAGCCGCGGCCGGTACAGCGCCTCCTGGTCCATCCTGGCCTGCGCGAACGCCGCGCTCGCAGACGGGTCGTCGGAGGCGCGACCCTGCGGATAATTAAAAAAAAAATGAAAATGACAGGTGTGGCTGTGTGAGCTAGATGCCTTTGCCTGCCCTAAAAACGTGGGTAACAAGGACAAAAAAAAAAGAGAAAATGATAGGTGTGGCTGTGTGGGATAGATGCCTTTGCAGGGGAAGTGCCAAGTCTAACTAACACAGCCAAAATTTTACACAAAGCAAAAAAGGCGTTAGAATTGTACTTTAAAAAATTTAGTTAGAAGCCATTTCCAGGTTTGATTTTGTAGAGTTCTCGTTAAAATAAAGATCCGTTATTTCATGAAAAGCACGTTAAGCCATTGGTCCCGGCTGCATCTGCGTTCGTCCTACTCCTTCGAGCCGGGTCATAGCTTTTGGTGAATAGTGAATAACTCCCCCTTCAAAATTGGTTCCTGTCACCACCCACCAGAGTCCCCTTTCCCGTACCTGGAACAGCCTCTCCCTCAACGCCCTCAGTTCGTCCTGCTCCTTCCCCCTCGACTTTCCTAATGAATACCTTCCCATGCAATATTGGACCCTGCTACCGCGAAATACAGTCCAGCCTCACCTGGAACAGCCTCTCCCTCAGCGCCCTCAGCTCGTCCTGCTCCTTCCCCCTCTCGCGCCTATCGCCATCCGCCTCGCGCACCCTCGCGCTCAGCCTCCGCTGCAGCTCCTTGCCCTTGTGGAACCGATGGACATTCATGCTAAATTTCACTCATTTTATTACAAAGAAAGGATAGAAAGAAAAAATTCATTGGCCTCAAGATAGCAAAGAACAAGATTTTGGTAGTTAGAAAAAGAATTTCGAAAAACCAAAATCTTTCTACTAATTTTTCTAACATTTATATAATGTTAAAATTAAAAATCAAATAGTTTGTAAAGCAAACCCAAGCTTAACCGAACGCACGGTATTTGTAAAAATATCTGCTTTGGAATGTTTGAAATTTATTTCTACATTGCGAGGGTACCCGTTGGCTTACAACGTGAAGTGTAAAGGTTGGAAGAATTTCGGCAAGTTAATTAGTGTCTTGGGTGGCCGAGCGGTCAGGCACCTGCCCGGATAGCAGCGGACGCGGGTTCGATTCCCGCCTCAAGATCATAATTTTTCGAAATTCTTTTTCTAACTACCAAAATCTTTCTACTAATTTTTCTAACATTTATATAATGTTAAAATTAAAAATCAAATAGTTAGCAAAGAACACATAAAGAAATAGTATATTGTACAAAAGAAATAGACATATTTACAATACAAATGTTAATCAGACCAGGTGATTGCTAAATAAATCTGATTTATTTTTAAGTTAAGTTTTTTAAAGTAAAATTTTTATAACTTCCAGTGAATTTATTGTGTCACTTAACGTAAGGGTGTGAATTTTCTCGGAGCTTTTTTTTTATTTTGAAAGTATTCGAGGAGACATTTTACTAGCTGTATGTTTCTTATTGTGTGCTACTAGTGTACTTGTAGTATTCAATAGTTTTTTTTTTTTTTTTGAGTAATAGCTGTTAGTCTTCCCTTAAAAAGAGATCCACCAGTACCTTGTAGTACTTGTGGTCGTCGCGCTCGTCGTCGTAGTCCTCCAGGAACTCCTTCAACCTCTTGGCCTCTCTCTCGCGCTCCTCCTCGCGGCACCGCTCCCGCTCGCGCTCCTTCTCGTACTCCTTCGCCTTGCGCCGCTCGCGCGTCTCCCAGTTGCGCAGTCTGCGGGAGGGAGAGGGAGAGTGAGATAAACCTGCCCCATAATCCACCCACAAACCCTAACAACATCCTCTTCGCCTACTGAAACGTGTTAGTGAACGACACACCTACACCTGTAATCTCCCACTTCCCCTAATAATCTTGTTCGAGTGAATAAAGGGGACACTTCCCCCCCCTCTAATCTCCTCACTCCCATCTCCCTTCATTGACACATGTGTAATTGTGAATTGAGTTAGACACCTCCCCCCCCTGTATGTCCCTCATCCCATTCAATTTATAAGTGTTTATACAAGAGAGTGAATGTCGTACATTGCTAGATGGTATAAGAGGAACGCTCCTGCCCACACACATTCCTCATCACTGATTTATACTTAGTCACCTTGTACGGCACCGGCGGGAGAGATTCCCCCTTCATCCCCCTCAATCTCACCTCTCCTGGTAGGCGGCCTCCTTCTCCCTTGCCTTCTTCTCCAATCTCTTCTTGTCTCTCGCCTCGTCCTCGAGCTCCTTGTCGCTCCCCCTCCAAACTCACCTCTCCTGGTAGGCGGCCTCCTTCTCCCTTGCCTTCTTCTCCAATCTCTTCTTGTCTCTCGCCTCGTCCTCGAGCTCCTTGTCTCCCCCCCTCTAAACTCACCTCTCCTGGTAGGCGGCCTCCTTCTCCCTTGCCTTCTTCTCCAATCTCTTCTTGTCTCTCGCCTCGTCCTCGAGCTCCTTGTCTCCCCCCCTCCAAACTCACCTCTCCTGGTAGGCGGCCTCCTTCTCCCTTGCCTTCTTCTCCAATCTCTTCTTGTCTCTCGCCTCGTCCTCGAGCTCCTTGTCTCGCCTCGCGTCCGCCTCGGCGCGCGTGCGCGTGCGCGAGCGAGAGCCCGACCTCTCTCGCTCCCTGTCCCGCTCCCTCTCGCGGTCCCTGTCCCTGTCCCGCTCGCGCTCGCGGTCCCTCTCCCTCTCGCGCTCGCGTTCGCGCTCCCTGCAATTTAACCGCAAATATATGCGCGTTACTTCCGAGCCCTTCGAGATCTCAAGTTCCTTTAAAAGCATTAAAAATACATAGACAATTCCTCCACTCACACACAATTGTTACGTTATAGTTTGTCCGACGAAAGACAAACCCATCAAAACGCGACTAATTTATAAAAACTTGATAAGGAACACCGACTATGAAAAGGAAAAACTGATTTGATACTTTTCATTAAATTTTCTTGTTTTATGCTCAAAGTACCATCATACACGAAAATATAGTGAACCATTTAATCTTATAATAGTCATTTAGAAACTAGGGGCGATTGGATTAACTAAGAACACCTAAAAGAGAATCTGAATAAAATAAAACTAGTACTGAATATAAGAAATGGATCTTTTATTTCTTATTATTTATTCTGACTAATCAGAGTAATCAGCTACAAACTCCGACCAATAATTTTGATTAATGCTATTATAAAATCAACATTTAGGGCAAACACAAACCCCTAGCGTAATTACACTAGACGTAATTTTTAAATGCCTTTCTTGTACACGTATACTTAATATGGTATCACCAGCCATCCTCGTTAGATTTAACAAATGTTAGGTTTAAAAGTAGAAACTTTAAATTAAATTATCAAAAAGTGGTTAAGTTAAAGTATCAAAATCACATAGTTGAACTATCCTACACATGTTCTAGCGATCAGTGTTGCTACAGTAAAAATCGCCAGGTTCATCTTTCGTTGGGCAGACTCTAACAATAGAATAATCCGACCTCTATTGTACTTTCAATTAGTTTTAATAAAACCAATTCTTCCAACCTTCCCCCCAATAAAGTAATGCAATTTCTATAATTATAATTAAACAAGAGATAACTTTTGTGTAAAAAAAAACAAATTCAAAAAGTACACAAAATTGTACAAGAGTTTTTTAGTGAATAGAATAAAGGCAAGTGCGCATCGCATCACGCGCTACAAGAGCATTGTAACGGTGTTTCGATTAGTGAACAGAACAAAGCGCATCGCTCGGCGCAGTGTGCACTCACCCGTGCCGAGGCGGCGGCTGCACGGCGGGCGCACTGTCGCAACATCCTCGTTTAATACACAAATCATCATTTTTTTTAATTAACAGTAACAAATAACCGACCATCTCCCTACCTCCGTAGCACGGGACGTGGACAAAATCTCCTCGGGGAAAAGCACACATTTTGCTGTCAATATTTTCCTGCCGAGTGGTGGTAATAGGCATTTGCCCGGATTGCGGAGGACGCGGGTTCGTTTCCCGCATCGAGACTAGAATCTTTCGAACCACAATATTGTTTGTATTTTCCTCTCTCGCTCTAACTCGTACCGAATCCCGAGACAACACTGTCGAGTGGTGGAGAGAGATTTTGTCCACGTCACGTTCAAACAAAGATAAAGCAAGCGTCATACGGGCGTAGCGCGTCGCGAATCTCCCGCCACGTGCGGATGTAAGGGTGCACACACAGTACCGGCGACATGGCGTGCCTCTATGCGAGACTCCACAACACTCCACTACCCGGCTACATTGCGATACAACTGTGTCTTGTTCGCGATTCAATTAAAAGTTATCGAAGCGAGTGCGGGAGCTTTACGAGCGCTCGTAAAACGATAACGTGGCACCTGCCGACGCGGAAATCTCCAACAATTCAAACTCAAAATAATCGCACCAACCCTGCTCCAAATAATGAATACATTATATCGATTATAAACTGCTCTATCGATTTTCAGGGCAAAAACGCCTGCACATCAAACAAAGTGTATGAGATATACCTACTGCAAATCAAGTAGAGAAAATTAAATGAAAAAATTTAATAGTTTTTCATGGCTTTACTAATAAAATTCGTTTTAATACGATTTTCGACTACCCTCCGTTTTGTTGGCGGGTTTCTAGATTTTTAATAAAAAAATATTTCCTTTAACAATTGATTTTGTCATGATTCTATGTTATTTAACTTTCCTGGTGGATTGAAAATCAGCCGGGATATAGAAATAAGGTAATGCAACCTGAAGCGACATCGTTCCGTGGTCTATCCGTTCATAGTACTTACGCGCCGCTACGCCGCTATCGCTGGCCCAAGGGATAGAGGCGCCTGCTTCTTCCGTGTCCGCCTGTCCTTACGCCCCTAAGGGGGACGGTTCACTGTGGCACCAACCATCACAAGTGAGCTCGTTGCCATCCCTATAGCTCAGCCCGTCTCATCATGCCTCACACGCCTGCCTCTCATCACTTAAACCACACACCGTAGCGTCTTCTTCTTATTCAAATTTAAATTGTTTATTGCTTGTTATTTTCATCAAACAATAATGCAATAATGATCATGTATCAACTCCTACGCAGTCAATTATAGGTCTTTAGATATGCTCCCGGACATATTTTTAAATGGAGACACCTCTAGCTACCTAAAAAATACACAACTCTCAAAGACAATTTTGGTTCTCACCTCTCGCGGTCACGTTCCCTTTCTCTTTCGCGTTCCCTCTCTCTCTGTTCGCGTTCCCTCTCTCGCTCGCGGATCTCCCTGGAATTAATTATGATTTAGAAAAATATTCAAATGCCCATAACCAGCCCACCCCTCATGTATGTATTCGAGGTTATTTGTGTATAAAATGCTGTATACAATTCATAATTCATAATTCATTTATTTGTTCATAAACATGGGTAGGTAACAATGGTGTTCATTATTAAATTGTAGGTACAGCCATGATTCGCCCTATCAGCATATGAACTTAAATTTATTCATACTACAATTTGAAAAATTAACAAAATTAATAGTTATTAATTATTAAAAAGACATGTTATGAAATATGTATCTATTCACATTCAATCTTAGTATCAAAATTAATGTCAATATAATTTTAATTTATTTAAAATCAATAATCATTAAATTCGTGGGTATGTCAAGAACTAATACTACAATGAAAAACAAATGTCAATGTCAAAAATAAATGTCAGCAGATAATACAGTTTAAAAAAAATATATATATGATTATTAAATTATCTTGTCATCTAAAAATATTTTAACACTATAGTATGTTTTTTCAGCAAGGAAGCCATTGAGTGCAGATTTAAATTTCTTATTATCATTTATTGTTCTAATTTTCAATGGGATTTTATTATATATGGTTGGTGCCATGCAATTAATACTTATTCTACGGAGAAGGGCTTTACAACTTTCGGTTACTTTTAAATTACCCTCACGTCGGCTTCCTATGGGGTGTGTCTTAAAGTAATGTGGGCAGTTTTTAACAAAGTTTGCAATTTCATTTATGTACATTGAAGGCAGTGTTAAAATTTTATATTTGCGAAAGTAAGGTTGACACGAGTCATCCTGCATCAAACCAAACATAGATCTTATACATCTCTTTTGGGCTTTAAAAATAATCTCCTTGTCAATGGAATTGCCCCAGAACATTATTCCATATCTAAGAGCTGACGCCGTATATCCGTGATAGGCTGTTAAAAGAGTATTTAAGTTGGCAACTTTTCTTAATTTGTTCAATGCATAGGCAGACTGGTTCAATTTATTAATTAAAATGCAGATATGAGGTTTCCATGTCAACTTGTTATCGATAGTCAAACCTAAGAATTTAGTGGTATCTACTTCGTCAATGGAATTGCCTATATAGTTAATGTCAATATCTAGGGGAGTGTTATTTCGTTGTTTAAAATTCATTAAATAAGTTTTTGTCAAATTAATTGTCAAATTATTAAAAGTCAGCCAGTTAATCAAAGTTATTAATGTATTATTTATGTCATATTCTATATTGTTCGAATCGTCATAGGTAAATAGAATAGTACTGTCGTCGGCAAAGATAGAAATATAGTGGTGAGTTACATTAGGAAGGTCATTTATGTAAATAATAAACAGTAATGGACCCAGTACACTGCCTTGTGGCACACCACAAAAAACTGACCTTTCTTGTGATGGGTAAGTAGTATTAATACCAGTTCTGGGGTTAGTTCTGTTGATATGTGTTATTTGACTCCTGTTACTCAAATATGATTCTATCAGTTTATTGACGTTGCCTCTTACACCGTATGTTTCAAGTTTACTGAGTAAGGTTTTATGATGAACATTGTCAAAAGCCTTAGACATATCCATAAACAAAGCGATTGTTGGGTTTCGTTTGTTTACATTATTGATAATTTTTTCCATGAATTCGTAAATTGCCATATTTATGGATTTATTCTTTCGAAAACCGTATTGATGTTTTGTAAATAAATTATTCATTTCAAAGAATTGGTTTAATTTTTCATAAATAACATTTTCTATAATCTTTGAAAAAACAGGGACCAAGGCAATTGGACGATAGTTTTTTAAAAGCTTTTTGTCATCTTTTTTATGTAATGGAATAGTTATTGTCAATTTTAGTCTTTCTGGAAATATTCCTTGTTCCATGCAAAGATTGATAATATAACATAACACTGGCGCTATTATAACCGCCGCATTTTTAATAACACTAGTGGAAACATCGTCATAACCTACACTATAAGTATTTTTTAAAGATTTAATAATTTTAATTATATCAAATGTCGAAGTCGGGGAGAGAAACATTGAGTTAGGTTGATTACCTCTATAAATATTATTTTTGGGCTCGTCATTAAGATTATTTTTTATAGAATTAGTAAAATAATCATTAAAAGCATTTGCTATTTCAATCGGCTTAGTCAGTTCTATGTTACTTAAAATACTGGCGATATTTTCTCTTGGCAAATTATTATTGTATTTATTAATGACTCTCCATGTTGCTTGTGATTTGTTTTTAGACCCGTTTATGAAGTGTGCATTTTGCACTTTTTGTGTCAGGCTTATAATTTTTTTATACTTACTTGAGTAATTTTCAAAGACAGATTTATTTATTTCTGTTGGTGATTTACGATATTTCCACAACAGATGTCGTCTCTTTCTACTACATAATTTAATACCCTTCGATACCCACTGAGGTTTTCTTGTGGTAGCTATTTTTACTCTTCTTTTTGGGAAACAGAGATTATAAAAGAGAATAAAATAGTCGTGAAAATTATCAAAGGCTATATTTGGATTGTCTGTTTCGAAAATGTCATTAAAACTTAAGCTCTGAATGCAATTCGTAAATTTTGTCATATTATCTAGGCTAAAGTCACGTCTAAATGTATACCAGCATTTTAATTTACACGTTTTTTTGACAGGAACTTTTAAAATTTGAGCAGAATGGTCAGATAAAGCCAACTCTCGAATGGCTCCCTTTGTACGGTGTAAGTTATGTATAATGTTGTCTAGACAAGTATTGCTACGCAATCTAGTGGGTTCATGAAATTGAAACTTTACATTGTATTTAGAGACAATTATACATTAAGGGCCGATGTTAGACGATTAGATTCTCCCAGCAAGCACGCTTCGCTGTTAAATCTTCAGGTGTCCCTCAGGGAACAGTCCTAGGACCACTATTATTATGTAAACTTTCTTGATTTAATTTAATAATTTTTGTGTTATATTCAGTTAAAACAGATTACATAAGAACAATAAGAGACTTTCAGAGGGTCAGATCTCTTGAAATTCCATATATTTTGCTGGTAAGGAGTCAAATGGAATCCTCAATAGTATAGAATATTTCTGATTCTTATATAAAACGATGAACAGTCACCTCTCCCTCTCCCGTTCCCGCTCTCGCTCCCTGTCTCGCTCCCTCTCCTCCCGCTCCCTGTCGCGGTCCTTGTCGCGGTCTCTGTCGCGGTCTTCCCTGCGGTCCTTGCCTCTGTAACGTGACATAAAAAGAGCGATACTGTCAATTTATACTAGTGCAGAGTCGATGCGCATTGAAGCGTCAATCTGGAAATTAACATAGCAAATTCACATTTATCTCCACAAGTTAGTGCACATATTAGATCAGCGTAGTTTTTGTTCTGATGCACGAAATCCATCTAATATACGCCAAATTCGCGAGGCTTCTTTTTATCTCAGGAGGAATATGTGCCTTAGGTTAAGGAGATTAAGTTGAATTTCCCATGTTCAGTTGAAAATTGACATTTCGATGCGCTTCGACATATAATGAGACCCATATAGCCCCAGCTGTGCGATGCAAAAACCCACCTGGAGGTGCTTCGCCGACGTCGCTCCTTCTCCCTGTCCCGCTCGCGCTCCTTATCGCGCTCCTTGTCCCGCTCTTTGTCCCTCTCCTTATCCCGCTCCTTGTCCCGCTCCTTGTCCCGCTCCCTGTCCCGCTCCTTGTCCCGCTCCTTGTCCTTGTCCCGCTCGGGCTCCCGCTTCCGCCTCACCACCACCTCGGCCTCGTCCTGCGCCCAAACGCGCGCATCATTCTAAGCCCGCCTTCCGCCCGCCGTCCCGCCCGCCCTGACCGCCGAGCCATAGACCACCGCTATGTCTGACTTTAACCCATTGTGTCATTGCTATTTCAGGACAAGCACGCCCTTCAGCAATGAAGAACACGAAGTAGAAGAAGGAGTGTCAATATTCGCCTGCAACCACCGCCATGGCTAACTCTAATCAATTGGGCGATTACTAGGTGTCAACATTTGACGTGGGCCGAGGGCGGGCGGTGCGGGGCGATCGCGGGGCGGACCAAACGACGCGACGATGGCCGGTACACAAACAGACTGACGGATTTGCGCGCCTTTCCATATCTGTTAGTAGATGATTACTACGAGTATTAATTTACAAACGTGAGCGAACGGTTTTGTAGTTACAATACCAACACACTGTCAAAACATACATTACTGTTGATTCATTCATTGTTTACTCGACACACCGGTCACAATCGGAATCGTTCATTGAGTACGAGTGTAATGTTAAAAAAATACAGGGCCCATAATGTAACCTTGAAGCAGACTCTATTTTTTCATAAAATAATTGTTACAGAACCATTTAGTTTCAAATTGGTTATCATACAATGGCAGAAGTAAAAATAGAAAATAATCTATTTTGCATCAACTCTATATTCGAAGTGTGCTAGTTGATCGAATGCTTTCTTAAAATTTAATATCGACATGGCTCATTTAAGGCCTGTTTCACAATCGTTAAGTGAGTTCTAAATAGCTTACTTCGCAGATCATTTGACAGTTGTAATATGAAATATATGTCAATCGAACTGCAAAGTAAGCTTCTTCGAACTTACTTGTCGATTGTGAAACAGGTCCTTAGTCGAATAAATGAAATATGATTGTCAAACATTGGGCGTTGAGGCTGGTGATTGAGCAAGCAACAATCACCACTGTACGTGCCAAAGAGATGGGGCGCAAATTCGTCAGCAAACAAGTAGGCGATTCGTAGGTGCTAAGGCGCCGGCGCCGGCAGCGGGGCGGGGTGCCGGCCGCGGCTGCCGGCGCCGGCTGCGGCTACTCACGTGCGGCGGCCGGCGCTGGCTCCTCCCTCTTGCACACGCGGCGGAGCAAAGCTCAGGGCCGCAGGGAGCGGTCCCACGGCCTGGCTCCGTTGCCGGGGGCGCTGGGACTAAAGGGGAGGCCTGCGCGGCTGAGCGCGGAGAGGGGGCGAATGTACGGATATTGAGACCGATACTGAACTGGGGGCTTAGCCAATACAAACGTATGAATCCGTCATCTAGTATCCATAACACAAGTGCTTAGGCTACTTACTTTGGGCTAGATGATAGGTGTGAGGGTTAAATAATTAAAAAAAAAATGATACTGACGATTTGTTTCACTGTAATACGTCAGTTTCATACATTCGTTTTCTATGCATTCGAATAGATTGGCCACTTGGCTAGGACCACAGTAGAAGCGGTAGGAGGACCCGTGTAACGGGGGAGAAAGGGGAGGTGCTGGCGATCAACGACCCCGACACTGGCGCTCGAGTTGTGGACGATGTTGGGCCACGATCGAGCACAACCCACACAAACGGGCTGGCCGGCATTGCTTTCCAAAATTCAACTGTAAAAAACTGCTCGAGTCGATGGCGCCTTCGCAAATATGAATCTTTGTTTGATTACGAAGCCACCAGCGACCCACGCGCTGTGTGTGGCGGTGGGGTTGTGAGATGTGTCTGTGCGCACGAGTGTTACAATTTGTGTGTATTGTATTATGTGTAATAAATATGTGTCGTAGAACTTCAAGTATCAAACAAAATCGTCAGTATAGTGTCCAATTTATTGTTTACCCCGTGTTATTGCAATCCAATAAAAAAAATCCCTGTCTAGTCCGAAAAAATATCCGTATGTGTGCATATTGTGTCAAATTGATAAAGAGTGTCTACCTGAGTGGTTTATACAATAAAATGTTACCTAAATGTTCCTTTTTTTAAATCGGATAGGATATTTACATTAGAACTCTTTCTAGTGTTTCAATCATCAGACACGAAGTACTACAAGAAGTGGTCCTTCGTGCCGGATCGGAATTATTTAACATGTCTTGCGTGAGCGTGTATGAGTGTGGGTGGTGGACAAGAAGTGGTCCTTCGTGCCGGATTGCCGTTACGAGACGTATCGTGTATGAGTGTCTGGGTGTGTGGTGTGGAGACTCACCGCGGGTGTCCGTTGGCGGCGGCCCGCGCGGCACCTGCCACCGCAACTCGTCAGCGGCCGCACGGACACCGCCCGCCCCCGCCC
>CAWVPI010000104.1:0-17311 GCA_963931975.1 Cataclysta lemnata
GCGTATATCGCGTATAAGTAGATGGTTATTGGGAATTCTGCCCCACCTCCGTTCTTCGGGCTCACGCCCTCACTCACTTCGGTTGTACAGAATTCCCAATAACCAAATGTATGCTATTGTTCCTTACGTCCTGTACCATAGTTTTTCCAGTCGAGCAGTTTCGGTGGTTAACCTTATCATGAGCTCTGAGGAAGGTGTGAAGGATGTTTAAATATAACAACATAATAATTTGAAGTCATTGTGTGTGTGCCTTTGATACACTGCAAATAAGCTAATAATTAATTATGAAGTTTATAAAACAAAAAGATACTTTAAAATTAGAATGCATTAGTCCAACATCATCTAATGAAGCTAAGCGTCATGGTAACTTATTACCTAACACTATTCGTTGTCTTGTTTGTGGTCCGTCAAATTGCGGAAAAACTAACTTAGTTATTAGTTTGTTGTTGCATAAAAACGGTCCTCGCTTCCGTAATTTGTATGTGTATTCAAAATCTTTGTACCAACCTAAGTATAGATTTCTAGAAGACGTTCTACAATTAGTACCTGGTACTTCATTTTACAAATACAACAACAACAGTGAGATTTTGAGTCCTCATGAAGCTTTGGTCGACTCAATTATTATTTTTGATGACGTTGCTTGTGAAAACCAAAACAACATTCGAGATTATTTTGCTATGGGACGTCACAAGAATATTGATTGTTTTTATATTAATCAGACATATTCTAAAATTCCAAAACAACTTGTGAGGGACAACTCTAACCTAATAATTTTATTTAAACAAGATGATATAAATTTAAAACACGTTTATGATGAACATGTAGGTCCTGACATGTCATGGCTCCAATTTCGTGAAATGTGTTCTACTGTTTGGACCAAACCTTACAGTTATCTTGTAATAAATAAGGACTGTGAACGAAACAAAGGATGCTACAGAATGAAATTTGATACCTTTATAGTGTTAGATTAACGTTCATAAGTGATTGTAACATTGTTTACTATCACTTTCATTTGTGATTTCGAAAGGAGTAGAATTCTAAACATGGAAAGAAATCTTAAAGAACAAATTGTAAAATCTGCGGAAGCAGTAAAAAGGAAGGTGAAAATGATAAAAGATGTAAAAAATGCTAACAACATGGCTCTGGAAACAATTTTTCAACCAATAGTTAACCCCCTTAATCAATTGGTAAATAAAAACGATGAAAAATTTGAAGAAGAAGAATTTGAGTATAAACCTGTTCTAAAGAAAAATAAGGATAGTGAGAGTGAAGAGTCGTATTCTTCCAACGAAGACTCTGAAAGACCTCTTAGTGATGATGATAACTTGGATGGTGCTGGTACTAACCAATCTAACAAAACTCTTACGGTCTCGCCTTTTGTGGATCATAACGTGAGCGGAGAGTCGTTTAAGTCCTTTCAATCATCACCAAGCATAAAAGATCAGTCTATCTGGTCTGGATCATCTGAAATTGAGAAAAACATACCATACGGAGTTAAACTTGAGCGTGGAAAACTTTTTCTGGGTAAAACACGTGTCTTCGACCGAAATTGCACCTGGCGAATTGGAAATCGTATTGTTATGAAAACCCTCGGTTTAAAAGAATTATTATTTAAAAAAACACCGAATATGGATGTGATAACGGAAGAAGATTTACAAAATTATAAAATATTGTTGATTGACACGAATGCTCATAGGCGTAATTTTGACTCTACTAAAACCATAAACAGCAATAAAGGGTACAAATATACACACATTATCAAACCATTATTCAAGTACTCAAGAAGTATAAGTACAACAAGTACTGAGAATCTTTCACTGGGGAAAGGATTAGAACTCTTGAAGGAAGTAAAAAAAAATACTGACTTAATTTATTGGGATGACCCAAACGAGCTAGTAGATAGACTAAAATTATTATTTGCATCGCGAGACGCAGGTAATACTAGTTTAGATAATGAAATTATTGCAATAATTGAAGAACTATATGAAGCAGGCATCATTAACAAAAAATATAAACAAACTACATAAGAATAATTAAGCAGTATACTTACAGTAAGCAGCTGAGAAACATTGGCATTGCAATGAATATAGACAAATTTGGTCATCACGTTCATAAGCGTTTACGATTATCTGAATTATTTGATACCAACAACAGTTGTTTACTAAAATCAGAAACAGGAGACTACGATTTAAAATCAACAAGATTGAAAGGATTACTGCCTCCAGATAACGACGACGAAGCTGTGAATAAAGGATATCTGGATAAATCAATCCAGCACATGGAAAAAGAATTGAAAAAAGTTTCGAGTGATGTTAAACATTATCTAAATAATTTAGAAAAAATTGTTTTAGATCGTTTCAATACCGTTTTAGGAAAAAGTGTTTCAGATCGTTTGAATACCGATTATTATACAAAAACTGAAATAGATCAATTAATACAAGATAAAGCGAGCCAAAAATGAGTAAGCAAAATATTGTTGATGAACTGCATAGAGCTGTGCGAAAAAATTTCCCACGTCGATGTACAATTATAAAAACGATGGATGATTTATGGCAAGCTGACCTAATAGATTTTCAAAAGTTTTCAAAATTCAATAAAGGATATAAATACATATTAGTAGTTATTGATGCTTTGTCGAAATATGTATGGGTCCATCCTCTGAAATCTAAAGCCAAAGATGATGTTACGAATGCAATGGAATGTATATTAGATGACTCATGTAGAAAACCAAAAAATCTGCAAACGGATGGGGGGAAGGAGTTTTATAATGAAAAATTTAAGCAATTAACGACTAAGTATAAAATAAATCATTATTCTACATATTCTATAAAAAAAGCCTCTATTGTAGAACGAGTGATAAGAACATTAAAATGTCGACTTTATA
Organism: Cataclysta lemnata; assembly: GCA_963931975.1. Classification (NCBI taxonomy): domain Eukaryota; kingdom Metazoa; phylum Arthropoda; class Insecta; order Lepidoptera; family Crambidae; genus Cataclysta; species Cataclysta lemnata. Next base: position 2,885 of record CAWVPI010000104.1, read on the forward strand.
AACTATTCAGCCTATGTGGTGAGTATCGATGGTTGGGGAAAAATTTGGAAACCTCTGTACAAAGTTATAACAACACAATTCATCGTATAACAAAATTTAAACCAAAAGAAGTAAATAAATTTAATGAGATGTTAGTTAGGTCTAACATTATTAGAACGCAAAAACAAAAGAAAATTAGGATATCTAAATTTAATGTTGGTGATCATGTTCGTATTAGTAAATATAAAGGAGATTTTTACAAAGGTTATACACCTAATTGGTCAACGGAAATATTTTCCGTGGTAAAAGTAAAACATACCAATCCACCAAGTTATGAAATAGAAGATAAGAATAAACAAATAATCTTAGGATCATTTTATGAGTATGAATTGCAGAAAACGAAATTTCCTGACCTTTACCTCATTGAGAAAATTATAAAAAGAAAGGGAAACAAACTTTTTGTGAAATGGTTAGGGCTTAAAGATAATGAAAATAGCTGGGTTGAAAAAAAAGCATTGGTGTTCTAATATAAATGAGATACTATTTATCCATAAAATCACTTTGCCTGTACCAATGAAGGAAGGAAGTGGTATCATTAACAGTTTAATAAATAAAATACCTTTTGAATTACACTTACCTGGGTATCAATATTGTGGACCTGGGACAAAGCTTAAAAAACGTTTACTGAAGGGTGATCGAGGAATAAACCAATTAGACAACGCATGTATGAATCACGATATTGCTTACAACGATAACGATTTAAACGTTCGACGTAAAGCTGACTTGGAACTTTTGAACATGGCTAAGAGAAGACTAAAATCTAAAGACGCTAAAAAAGGAGAAAAGATTGCTTCGTGGATTGTAAAAAATGCAATGAAAGCAAAACTCAGAGCTGGTGGTGGTGTACGCTCATTTATGTCAACTGTGAAAAAAATACAATCTAAAATAAAAAAACTAAAATCGAAAAACAATCATGTCGCAATTAAATGTGCATATGCAGCTGCTAAAAAATTATTTACTAATAAAAAAGGAGTTCGTTTGCCACGTTGTATACCCCTCCCAAAAAGTGGTGGAATATTACCTTTGATTCCAATCTTTGCTGGACTGTCAGCTTTGGGTTCATTAGCGGGTGGCGCAGCAGGAATAGCAAAAGCTGTAAACGATTATAAGGCCTCTCAAAAAAATCTTCAGGAATCTGAGCGACATAATAGAATGATGGAAGCGGTTGCTCTTGGAAAAGGCGTATGTATCAAACCTTATAAAAAAGGAGCAGGTTTATACTTGAATCCTTCAAAAAACTAATACGTCGGCTGCCCAGAAGAGCGTTAACTAATTTGGATATATTAGAGCATGCAAGCACTATTCCATATTTCCGTGGTGTTTTTATGAGAGATACTTTACCATCAAAACCAAGAAAAATAGAGTGTGCGATAGTAAATTTGGACAGCTCTGAGAACTCTGGAACACATTGGGTAGCCTACGTTAAGAAATTTAATTACGCTGAATATTTTGATAGTTTCGGTAACTTAAAACCGCCATTAGAACTATTAAAATACTTAAAAGGGACTCCTATAACCTACAATTATATACAACATCAGAAATTTGGATCAGTAAACTGTGGACATCTTTGTTTGAAATTTTTAAAAACTTTCTGGAAACTGCATTTAAATGAAGAATTCAATTAAAATGTTTATCAGTACAAAAATGTCTTTCACTGTGTCGATAACTGGAAAAGAAGCCTCCTTAACAACATATTATTCACCAACCTTAGAATTAGATGGAGAATATGAATGTGGACTTTTATATTTTTCGACATTTAATTCCATTCCGAATATAGATAAGAGAAATAACAAGTTCTACTATGGTGACAATGAAGTCATTGAGATTCCTGAAGGATCATATGAACTTCAAGATATTTGTGATTACTTGAGAAATAATATAAAAAATGCCACATTGAAATTAACTTGTAATAATAATACTTTGAAGACAAATATGTTCTGTTCGAAAGATATTTTCTTTAACAAAAATGATTCAATAGGTAAAATTTTGGGTTTTGGTATAGAAACAGTAAAGGCTAATATAAGTAGCGAGTCCCAGTACCCTGTAAACATTTTATCAACAACCATCGTGCGCATAGAATGTGATATTGTAAGTGGATCGTTCGTGAATGGAAGAGCAAGTCACATTATTTATGAATTTGTGCCTAACGTACCACCAGGATATCGAATCATTGAAATACCCAAGAACTTAATCTATTTTCCTGTTAATCAAACCTCAATAAGTGCAGTCAATATAAGATTATTAGACTCTGAAAACAAGTTAATTAATTTACGAGGCGAAGAGGTACAGTTGTATTTACATTTTAAGAAAAAATGTTAAATTTCAATAAAAACTATACTACATCTTGTAATGAAATCAGTTCTAAGAGAACAGTTAAAAAAGAAAGACCTCTACAAATAAAGAAGAAACTGACAAAAGCCAACAAGGAATTTCTTAAACTAGTAGGGTTATTAAAATGAACATTTTAAACATATCTCAATCAACTTCATGCGATAACAGCATAGAAAGTTTCGAATATCATTCGTATAAACCATACGTGACAAGTTTCAACAAGAATGATGAAATACGAATACCTATCAACCAACAAGACTTATACGTATTACCCTCGCTCAGCACTTTGTATATTGAGGGCAAGGTTATCGTGTATGATAGCACTACTAAAACAAAAGTACCAAATGTACATTTTGTAAATAATCCAGTGCTATTTTTATTTCAAGATATTCGGTATGAATTAAATGGAATTGAAATAGACAAAATTAAGAATGTTGGTGTTTCTGCTACTATTAAATCTTATCTGTCGTTAAATGAAAATGAATCTAAGTCTGCGAAAGTTTGGGGTTGGTCTACTACTGGTATAAACAATATAAAGGATGGTATGTTCTCAGCTTCTATACCTTTGAATAAAATCTTAGGATTCGCAGAAGATTATGATAAAATTATAATGAACTGCAAACACGAGTTGGTATTACTAAGAAGTAACACAGACCTCAATGCTTTGAAATTAAATGAGGGTGAAATAGTGGATGATATTATAATCAACAAAGTGGTATGGCGTGTACCCCATGTAAAAGTATCTGACCGGGAGAGGATTCATTTACTGAAGCATTTAGAAAAAGATCGTCCAATAACTCTAGCATTTAGAAATTGGGATCTTTATGAATATCCTTTGTTACCAAAAACACGCAAGCATACATGGTCTATTAAGACTTCATCACAAACAGAAAAACCAAGGTTTGTTGTTCTTGCACTTCAAACTAATAGAAAAAATCAAGCTGAATTATCAATGGCTGAATTTGATCATTGCAATGTACGCGACGTAAAAGTATATTTAAATTCTAGATATTTTCCTTATGAAAGCTTAAATATTAGCTTTTCGGAAGACAAATTTAGCTTATTATATGAAGAATATGTTAGATTTCAACAGTCTTATTATGGACGTAGACCAGAACCATTATTGAGCCCAAAAGAATTCAAAGACATTGCACCTTTGTTCGTTATTGATTGTTCCCGTCAACAAGAAATGTTAAAAGGTTCTATAGACGTGAGAATTGAAATAGAAACTGATCAAGAAATACCGGATCAGACCGCTGCATATTGTCTCATTTTTAATGATTGCATATTCGAATATAAACCATTAAGTAATATTGTAAAAAAAATATCATGAATAAGGATACAATCATAGTGGACGTGCAGGGATTTAAAAATGAAAAAAATGAGTTTATTGTTAAAGAATTAGTTATAGCCACTGAACAGCATACTCAAGTATTCTTAATAAAACCACCCTATCCATTCTCTACATTAACGCTTGAAGAAAGAAAACATGTTTGGTGGATAGAAAGAAATAGAGGATATCGATGGAGTGAGGGTTATATTGATTACAGAGAATTTAGAAGGCTTATTATACCCTACTTGAAACAAAGAAAAATCATTGTAAAAGGCGAAGAAAAAGTTATGTGGGTGCAAGAGCTATGTGGACATAAAAATGTTTTGGATATATGTAACACGGGCATTCCTAATTTAAATACTTTAACTGAACTCTACTGTAAAGATATATTTGCATATAATTGTTTTAACCATTTAAAATACTGTGCTTTAAAAAATGTTATATGTATAAGAAAGTGGTGTGTAGATAATAACATTACTATTTAATTTTTTTTTTATATATTAAGTAACTATTGTAGTGTAACTTTTACATGTCTGTAATGATTTTCTTTCTTTAATAAATATTGATAACATTTATTTTATTGTTTTTCTCTTATAAAAGCAGATTATGTTAGAAAAAAAACTAGGTATTTTGAAAATGAAATAATAAAATATTTATTAATTAAGTTCATTTAATTTATACATAATACAGAATTTTTCACACAGTGAAACTATAACCTTAAGATTGGTTATTGAAATGTATCTCGGTAGGTGTTATTGTATGAATTATGATAAATCACACATAAACTGAACCTTCTTGAGACCTTTAATATTTAAGTTAATTGCAGATATTCAATTAAAAACTATTATAACTATATCCACACAACTTTTTGGAGATATTACTAATGAGACATTCAGTCTGGTCCATAATACCATCAACGTTGTCTTCAACCACGTATTGTGCACGCAGCATCGTGTTATCTTCATCGGAATCACAAGGCACTGGTGCTTCTAAGTCCACAATTTTAATTTTAATTAAATATCGACCTTTTTTTGGAGCACTTTTTAAAACAAACGAATGTTGTTGGTTGTGGAAATGTTTTAGATAACATCTTTTCTTGCGATGTTTTTTTAACTTCCTAACATAAGGCTTCGTGCGTGTATTCTGTGGTTCAAAGTGATTCGTTTCTTCAAGGTATAGATTCAGGTCTTGAGCATCTTGTTGATAAAATGCTGGTCTCAGATATTGGAGTTCTTCATCTGGTAGAGCCAAAACTGGGGACGGCGGTGGAGTATCCTGAAATGTATATTTTGTTAGATGGCTACAGACAAAATCGATTTATTATTATCAAAATCTTAAATTTCGCAAATGAACTTACCATAATAACGTCAAATCCGTTTTGTATGCAAACAAAAGTGAATTTATTTCATAAAAATATTTCATATATATAGGTATTTCATTACACGAGTGTTGTGGTGTGGTGTGTGTGTGTGTTCGTAAAAACCTAACGCTGACAACGCAACATGGCGGAACGTTGTGGATCGGATTGCATTATTCTATGAACATGTTAGAACATGATTTTTAAGTGTGATTTATTCACTTGGGTTATTATAACAAGGCTCTACCGTAATCTAAAGCAAATATTGAGTATTAATTGAAAAAAAAAAACAAAAATAATAATTCATATAGTTTTATTAAGTAATTTTTGTTTCATATAAATGTAGGTAGGTATACACAGTTTCATATTACATATTATTATGATAAATTTGATATTTATATAAGTACATTTATAATAAAATTCAAAAGTTTTTAGACACTAATAGTATTAACTAAATTTACAACCAACTTAAACTTATAACTTAATATACTTAACACACATGTTAAAAAGAGGTTTAAAAATTAAGTATGTTAGTATGTCCCCATGCTCTTGTAGAAACTTTATCTTTTAGTATCAACCTCTTGTCATCATCACCGGATAAAGCTATTTTGTTCACTGCACATGTGAAAATGTCGTGTTTAATGGATTTAAATAAAACGTTGGTTTTGCGGACAATGTCACCCTCAAACAGTGTTTTTTCATAGTCCGCTACATCCAATTTTGCTACAATATTTTTTTTTATTCCCTTTGCTTTTTTTATTGTGTTGTCTACAGTTTTTATACAATATAGCTTAGAACGAAGTCCAACAAATTCAGAAACAATTTTACCCCCCATTTCGTCTTTAAACAAGCCTGGAATTTTTTTATTTTGTATGGGCAAGTTATATTTATTAGTCTCTCGGTAATTACTTGTATCAATATATCGTAGGAAATTTTCTTTTAAATCTTTATAAAAATTATGTGTATATATGTGGTATATAAAACTATCAGTATCCGTGTAACACATCTGTACGTTCATGCTGTAATAAGGTTGAATTATAGAGTAGTGGAAATCATACATATGACTTTTTGATAATTCTAAGACCGTAAAACCTATATAAATTGGTTTGTTTAAAATGACTTGCTCTGGCTTTAATTGTACTGCAACTAAATTTTCTGTAAATACTGACGCACTATGAAAATTAGGTTTAACAATAAGTTGTCGTGCGCTCTTCCTTTTTTTGGTAACATTTTTGTGATCTGACCACTGATTAACCATATAAACGTTAACACGTTTCTCAGTATTTTCCAAAGTTTTTCCAAACACACTGTTATTTAAAAGCTTAAAAAAATCTTGTTCAAATTTTGAGGTACTTTTCTGTCTTAGTTCTGTATTTAAATCAATGTACTGTTTTAAGTATGGACTTTGCTTAAAACTGATTACTCGATGAATTTTCCTTAATATCAACCCATGTTTAAGACAGGTTTTCAAATGTATATAATGTATAACATAATTGAATTTGTCATATAAATTAGGAACGAGTTTATGATTCTTTCCACCCGGTGGGATACATTTTTCGGGACAGAACGGTAGGTCGTTATGCAAGTGATGCAGATGTTTGGGATATTCTAAATCTACTTCAAGAATAAAACCATACTCTGCATCTATTGAAATATCAGATACTATCAAATTATCAATTTCGTGTTGTTCTAAAAATCTGAAATTCGATAACGGTAAAAATTGACACATGCTATGTCCATATAAATTATTGCAGTCAATGTAAGCAATATAAGAACTAGGTTTAGAACGATCATAATCTGATAAAAATACGTTATTTGCTTTAGCGTATCTGTGAGAACACAAGCACACACCGCCTCTGATACCGCTTTGTAACATTCGTAACATAGCTAAGTCATCAATAAGTTCAAGCTGTACTCCCGTCTTTAACAACATCGCGTCAAAAGACAAACTAGGTGCGGTTAGGTAGAAAGCCGGATCTAATTGATAATGTTGTCTGCAAGTTTTTCTAAAATGTTCAAAAATATCGGTTAATAAAAGCACATCAGTTTTCAGATATAAATCCGTATAACTTCCTAAATCACAAATATTAAATGTTGACCATATCAAACGAGCATGTTGATAATCATCGTCAGAAATTCCGTGACCATTGAGCGCACTAAAAAAGCATTCCTTCTGAGGAAGGGATCTTTCTTGATACCTTTCCCATGAGTCCATATATTCGTAAGGATAGATGCCCTTGCGAGTAAGCAACTGAAATTTTTTATCATTGGGAAAGTGACTTTTTAAATATTTAAAGTCTTCTGGCTTTAAAGTTTCAGCTAATTGACTTAAACTGGTACCCAAAAATTTGAATGAATCGACAAAACGGAGCTGAAAAAACTTATTATTGGAAACTGGTACAAATTTAGTAAAAGAAATGTAATTTTCTTTCGTTTTTGGGATAATTTTTATATCTCCATCGGCTTCACCTAATGCTTTAATAAATAAGTGGCAATCGTATCCACTTAAATTATGGAAAAATATGGGAACAAATGAAGGGCACTTATATTGCAAATTGCAATAGGGATGTGCGGCCCCACGGTATCGTCCCGTCAAGTGACAGTGATCGCGGACTTTGTCTGAAAATACTAAATGTTGGCAAATGTGACAACGTGTTGATTTCTCAAAATTTACTTTGTCCATCTCACTAAATATCATGGGAGAGATTGAACTCACTATTTCATAGATTTTTTTCACATCCTCAAATATACAGCGCACAAACCGCTGGTCGCAATCAGGCCCTCGATATGACACGTATCGATTATAGCTCGGATCTTCGCAACAAACAATATGATACGCGAACGCGATGGGTATATGTTGATGTAACGTAGACGTGTTGCTGCCAGTGGCGGTACAGTCAACATCAGATCTTTGTAGCATCGATTCGAAATCAGCGTAGATACAAAAAGGTATGTTTTGTTTACGATGGAAGTTTTTAAATTGAATTACTGAACCTTTTTCAGGTAGCACCGTCACTACACCGCTACATATATGATAATCAACTTCTTGTGGCGTATTAAAAAATATAAGACATAAATCACAGAAATATAACCTGCTGTGATGTGAAGTAACCTGGCTTCGAAAAAGTCTGGAACAATCTTTAATTAAACAATAATGTGCAGTATTACCATTATCGAGATACAACAAATGTATAATTTTGTTGTTGTCATCTTTATTAAAGTCTGATTTATACAGCGGACCTATTATAGTTTTATTATTTTTTAAGCCATATATTATAAACTTAATATTCGAATTATTACCTTCGAAAGTCTGTATGTCGCGAAAAGTGACAGGAAAACGCATTCCAGAAATATCAAACATTTTAAAAGTATTTGGATAAGATGTAACTCTTTCTGGGTGTTTTTTGGCTGGATAGAGAGCTGCCGACACACACCATAAAAAACAGTATTGATCTTTATTATTGATATTTAGACATGCCTTTTTTAGTTGAATTGATTTAGGCAATTCAATAAAACTAGAACCTCCGAGTGGCTGGTATTTATTTAGATTGATCTCAACATGTGAATTGTTTAAAAAAGCCCACCCGCTGTCACGGTGCTCAAATTCTTCGATACGTTTTTTTAGATAATTAACCACTTCGAGATAAAAATTTTCGAAGTTATAATTAAAGTACAAAAGTTTATTTTTCGACCCAAAGGATTTTATTGATTGTGAATTATTTTTAAATTGCAGAAATGTTGCAAATAGTTCAAAATTGACTTTCACACATATGTGCTTAATAAGGAATTCATCTAGGAGTGACTTTATTTTGATATGTATTTCATCAAAAAATCTATCAACAGACGTTAGTTGGTAATCATTGATTGCTACTATTTTATAAGTTATTATACGATTGCGAAAAGCGGATGTTATAATTTCCACACCATCGCTATGTTTTATTGAGTGGTTGTTTTGCTTGTGCAATTTACTTCTCAAATGACCCACCCATGATTTATTCTGTACAGATATGTTACACGTCGTACAGAAAGGCATGTTATTGAATACCACAAAATACTTTAATATTCTATTATTATCAGTTACCTAAGTAAAATATAAGTATTACGTGGTTTGAAAATACCTACCTACCAATATGGAAAATAATAATAATAATAAGCATATATAAAAAATTTAATTAAAATGAACTTAATTATTTAAAATTAACTTTATCCGAGTAGTGCGTGGGCTCAGAAAGCTCGAACTCCTTCCAGGCTTGGCTCAGGAAGCCTTGAACTGCTTCCCACGATGGTGATTGGTCGTCGCTCTGTAGTCGGACGGACACTAACGCAGCCTTGTATCTAACATCGATCGGCTTAGTTAGATAGTCACGTTTATTATAGACCTTAAGGTCTATAACATAGTCCCCAGTTGTCACGGCAGTCCGACGAGAGGTACCAGTTGAGACCCGGCTAGAGAAGCTTGACGTCAACACTCCACCCTGCTTAGGTTGGTTGCTGACGACCTCCTCTGACCGTAATATGTTGAACAAGTCAGTGCGTGGTTTCTTGTTTACTCTGTAAAAAAAAAGATATTTATAGTTTAAGTTCATTTTATTATGTTAGCGTAAATACTGTTATTTACAGATACTATTATTTTAGGATAATAATGTAAGAAACAAGTATACGGATTGGCTCGCAGGCAAGCCGGTGGTGCTGCCTGATGGATTAATAATATTAATAAAAAATTACATTTCTTATTGAACTATTTTCTAAGATTAGCATAGTTGTAATAGTGTTTTTATTAAGAAAAAACGGGGTGAGGGACTTCAGTTTATAATAACTATGTAATGAGATAGTATGTATGTAACTATGGTATAGTATATGATTATGTACCTCTGAGCAGAGACAGACTCGTATGACGTGGATTCGGTCGACGTCCGGCGAATGCGTGGCTTGGCACTCTTGACAGCAACCGATTTCCTTTTCGTAGTGGTTTTCTTTTCGGGCGCCTCGAACACGGTGGATTCAAACTCTGAGTCAGACCTGTTAAAATAAATATTTATACATGTATCATTTACAGTTGAAACACTGACACACAAATAATTAATAATTTTCATAACAATCTATAACATAGACATTATGTGCTATCCTCAACAACACATGTGTACGATATGCTTGCTATCCATCTGTGGAAAATAAGTAAATTATTGAAAAAAAACTAAAAGTACTTACGCACATTTTAATTATATTATCTTTGATGGAATCAAACACTGATGGAAACTGATGGTGACTGTTGAGCACTGGCGGGTACTGATGGGTACTATGATGGAGTCACGATTATGTTGAACCACCGAAGTGAATTGTGGAAATAACGAAATTTCCTCAATTGTTGTGTTTTTATGTTGAAAAAGGTAGATGTCATCATTAAATAAAATCAGTCAAAATCAGTAGAGCATAAAGTAATACTTTTTATGAAAATCTGATCATTTTTATGACTCTTATTGTAAATAGAATAAGGTCGCTAAGATTTTAACAGTGTTTAATCATTACTATTATAGCATAGAACGACTCATTAATTCTGAATCCAAACTTTGCTGAAACTTAAATAGAACAATTATTTGTTTGAAACTGACAGCTGCACATAAGACATTTTATAATACATCATATTACAAGTAACATTTTATTAATTCTACTACATTGTAATTTAAGCTGCAGTGGCTGGTTGCGAAAACGCTATGATTGCGTTTTATTGCTTAGGGACGTTCCAATAGAAATAAACATCGAGTTAATTTATAAATCGATTCATATCGTAAATTATCAAGCCCATTAAAAACATTGATTTTTTCATTCGTTTTTCAATACAATGTACTTACTTACATATAAAACTTTCAAGACATGTTATTTCAATTTTGTGAATGTTAAATGATCCCGGGGTATTTTTGTTTTAACTTAAGTAATGAATGTATTTTTGGTATCACAATTTTACAGATTGTTGAAGGTGTCCTCTCTTTAACAATCTGTGTTGAGAGGGCTCCTCTCTATCGTTTAACAATATATCTAATACTAAAATAGTTTAGTTATAAAACTAGTACCAGTAGTTGAAAGCTAATAATTTGTAACAAAATACCGCAGGAACAATGTTTTACCCAATATTTATTTAGTTGTAAGTAAAAGAAAACATTGCATAAACTTTAACCCTTATGTATTGGAATATCGAGTAAATATAAAACACCATCGAACACATTAAATTTTTAACATCACTATTATAGTTCGAGAGCTAGCTTTAAAGGTTATTGTGTAAGTAGCAATATTCTTTCAAATAATTAGGACCTTCATATTAAAATCCATTATAACAACATGAAACAATTAAAAAACTAAAAAAAATATTATATGCTCTTGTTTGTGACAGAAAAATAAAGATTTATGACTGAAAACAATGGTATAATTAGAATTGTATTTTTTTTTGTTTTCATATTTATTTTAAAAATATTTCATTATTATTTAAGAGCATTTAGTTTATGAAAACTAACGTATCATATTTTATTATAATTTGACTTATTGGTATGTTTTAATGTGTTGATAAAATAGTGCTAAGCTCTCAGACTTTAACGCGGGGGGAGTGCAAGCGAAGCTCGAGTTTCTGTTCCCACGTTCTCGTCCATTGCAATGGGAACGGCGACGACTTCGGCAACTAGCTATCGACCACGTGCGTGTTCAGTGTATTAATAATTAACATTTTCTATTCAATGTTAATTACAATAAACGAAGAAAATTGTGAAATATTATAAATAACATCAGGTAAGTGCTCACAATTATTTCTGCTTACTTTTTTTGTCCAATTAGGTATTTCTGGTTATAAAAAAAATATATTTCAAGAATTATTCTTTATTTTAATTTTTTCCTATCAAACCTATCTTTTATTAATTTAAAGCCAGAATAGTATATATTTTAAACTGATCAAAATAATGTACGATTTATTGCTAATAAATTTGGTAAATGCAACACGTGGTAGTTATATAATTTATAACGATTAAATAGTTTTATCATATTACTTTAAATTAACTAATTACATACTTCAAAATCCAGAATAGTATATTTTTGAAACTGATCAAAATAATGTACGATTTATTGCTAATAAATTTGGTAAATGGAACACGTGGTAGTTATATAATTTATAACGATTAAATAGTTTTATCATATTACTTTAAATTAACTAATTACATACTTCAAAATCCAGAATAGTATATTTTTGAAACTGATCAAAATAATGTACGATTTATTGCTAATAAATTTGGTAAATGCAACACGTGGTAGTTATATAATTTATAACGATTAAATAGTTTTATCATATTACTTTAAATTAACTAATGACATACTTCAAAATCCAGAATAGTATATTTTTGAAACTGATCAAAATGTATTAATGTACTATTTATTGCTAATAAATTTTGTAAATGCAACACGTGGTAGTAATATAATCTATAACGATTAAATAGTTTTGTCATATTACTTTAAATATAAAGGTAAGGAACAAATTTCGACAAAATAATCGACGAACAGACAACCTCTTTTTCGGTCTCAATCGATTCAGGACATCTATTAGACCAATATACATCATATAAACTATTTTCATAAAATGCATATTTACCAAGGTAATTTATTTCAAAGATTTATATATTTTGTTATTTTTTAAATGTTCTTGAAAATTATGAGTCAAAGGTTAATAAAATGCATTTATTGGGTCGATGATACTAACTTGTTAAAATTAGCAATTGGAAAAAAAATCTCAAAAATTTAAAGACCCAAAAATTATTACAACTTTACCTAACGATTTAAGCAGAAAAAATTATTTGTTAGTTTTATTGAATTCTCATAGAGCCCCAAACGCTTACTCCAAGTTTTCCCCAAAAAGGCGACACACTAACCTCTTTATTCCTAATGAATATATTAAAGTGCATAATTATTATGATTATGAAATTGACATATTATTATCTATTTATTTTTAGCTAGTAATAAAAGTTAATACATGTTTTTAATTTTAGGATACTTGTTCGATAATGGAGTTGGGTGTTGGTGATTACAACGACAAGGTGTTTGCTTTATGTAACTTGTAAGTATCCCACTGCAACAAAGGGCATTATGAGGAAAAGTTTTCAATTAATGTAATATTTTTTATTGTTGTTGATTTCAGGTCAGAGAGTGAGTTCCTGCTCATTGCAAGACAACAGGGATGTTCAGCAAACGTAGAATTTTAGTATGCACGATAACAATGTAAAATTTTATTAAAAAATGCTACCCCATATTCCCCATTCCCTTAGAGATAGTATGATTATTTGGTAATAAGCAATCACATACAGTTTACTTATTGTATGTGATAGCTTAAGGTACTCGAAGTTTTGGTAGTAAAAGGTATTAAAAGGTAATAAAAGGTAATAAGCGATCACATACAGTTTACTTATTGTATGTGATAGCTTAAGGTACTCGAAGTTTTGGTAGTAAAAGGTATTAAAAGGTAATAAAAGGTAATAAGCGATCACATACAAGTTTGCCTAGTATGTGATAGCTAAAGGTTTTAATGGTTGGTTTTGCTAAAAAGGTAACAAAAGTAAGTATAAGTAGTAAGTATATGAAGTCTCTAGAGCGAGAGAGAGAAAGAGAGATATTTAGAAAGCTAGTACAGTTTTGATATATTAGGTAGTTAGGAGTCTGTTCAGTGCGTGATCTTACCACGGGCTCGCAGGGAGTTACTCTAACACGGTGCTTCCAGCTGAACAGTTTAGGAGTCTGTTCAGTGCGTGATCTTACCACGGGCTCGCAGGAAGTTACTGCGGTGCTTCCAGCTGAACAGTTTAGGAGTCTGTTCGGTGCGTGATCTTACCACGGGCTCGCAGGGAGTTAACTACGGTGCTTCCAGCCGAACAGTTTAGAAGGTGTTGGTGCGTGATCTTACCATGGGCTCGCAGAGGGATACTTACCACGGTTCTCTCAGCCAACACCTGTTAGGAGTCTGTTCAGTGCGTGATCTTACCACGGGCTCGCAGGGAGTTACTCTAACACGGTGCTTCCAGCTGAACAGTTTAGGAGTCTGTTCAGTGCGTGATCTTACCACGGGCTCGCAGGAAGTTACTGCGGTGCTTCCAGCTGAACAGTTTAGGAGTCTGTTCGGTGCGTGATCTTACCACGGGCTCGCAGGGAGTTAACTACGGTGCTTCCAGCCGAACAGTTTAGAAGGTGTTGGTGCGTGATCTTACCATGGGCTCGCAGAGGGATACTTACCACGGTTCTCTCAGCCAACACCTGTTAGGAGTCTGTTCAGTGCGTGATCTTACCACGGGCTCGCAGGGAGTTACTGCGGTGCTTCCAGCTGAACAGTTTAGGAGTCTGTTCGGTG
>CAWVPI010000105.1:0-15097 GCA_963931975.1 Cataclysta lemnata
GACACCTACACAGATCACTTGGGTGTACCTAGTGGTTGGAAGTGTTTCACTTGACCCGAAATGTTGTTGTAGGTAGCAGTTAGATAGAGGAAGTCGAGTGTTTTTATGTTTAAAATACTCAATATTTTATTGCATTCCGCAATTTACAGTTGAAAATTCATAGAAATAAGAAAAAATCATGAGTAACATCAGTGTGATGAATAAGTGTATAAATTTTGTAAACAAAAAACTTATTATTTTTAAAATTATGATCTTGAGGCGGGAATCGAACCCGCGTCCGCTGCTATCCGGGCAGGTGCCTGACCGCTCGGCCACCCAAGACACTAATTAACTTGCCGAAATTCTTCTAACCTTTACACTTCACGTTATAAGCCAACGGTTACACTCGCAATGTGGAAATAAATTTCGGCAAGTTAATTAGTGTCTTAGTCGAGCGGTCAGGCATAGCCCGGATAGCAGCGGACGGGGGTTCGATTCCCGCATCAAGGCCATAATTTTTCTAAATTCTTTTTCTAACCACCAAAATCTTTGTACCAATTTTTCTAACATTTATATAATGTTAAAATTAAAATCGAATAGTTTATAAAGCAAACCCAAGCTTAACCAAACGCACGGTATTTGTAAAAATATCTGCTTTGGAATGTTTGAAATTTATTTCTACATTGCGAGGGTACCCGTTGGCTTACAACGTGAAGTGTAAAGGTTAGAAGAATTTCGGCAAGTTAATTAGCGTCTTGGGTGGCCGGCGGTCAGGCACCTGCCCGGATAGCAGCGGACGCGGGTTCGATTCCCGCCTCAAGATCATAATTTTCTAAATTCTTTTTCTAACCACCAAAATGTTCGTACCAATTTTTCTAACATTTATATAATGTTAAAATTAAAATCGAATAGTTTATTATTTTTATTGTTATTTGACCATTAGCTAAATACTAGACAAATTATTACAAAAAAAAAGTATGATGATTCCGAGTCCACATCAGTACAATGAATTATTTGGACCGATTTCTTTGGTAATTAAAACTTTTAGCAAACCACTACATTTAAAATAAATCAACTTTAATGGATTTATCTCACATATATTCAGGTGTTTGGCATTGTTATGTTATGGAGATGGGGTCTCCTCGTGACAAGTCGCTGTAAAGTGATGGAAACAAGGGATTAAATCAGAACAGTACCAAACACTTAAATACAAGTTAATTTAATAAAGTTGTTTTATTTCAAGTTTGATGAATATGTTCATTTGATGTCTAATCAAGTAACCCTGTTTTTAGATATGGCTGGTGGTGGCAAGAAGCTTCGAAAATCACAACAACTTCTTTCGATGACCGTCGCCTCCATCATCATATCCGAGATTCCTCGTGGCTCAAGTCTCGCTTGCTGGTGTTGGCCACTGACAATAAGCTCAAGGCTCAATAACATAATAATGTGTGCAATGTAGAATCCACCCATTAATTTTCTGTATTGTATGTCTCATATATTCAGAGTTTAATAAATCACCTTGCAAGAATAAAACTTTAGTTTTATTTGATAAAAAAGACTATTTGCTTCAAGTGATTTATTGCAATATATAATGAAGTGCTTTACCTTAAGATATTGAGAGATGGGTGTGTAACATCATTAATAATAATGATAAAAATAGTAACGAAACTAAGACTTTTGGATTAGATAGCATTCACATGCGGTGGTAAGATAGTAGAAGCCTACCGGTACGCGATCCTTCACGCGAGGACCCTAGGTCGACGTCCAACGTCACCTCTTCCGCGGTTCCAACGCCGACGCCCTCGTCCGTTGCGACCGCCCATCCTGATAGTAAAATATACGAAATAAACAAAAATGGTTCGGTACCGACATAAATAAATAATTGTTGACACTTTTCACGGACATTTCAAGAGCTACTACATAAAACAATATTAACATAAACAGTCATTCTTTTTATCAATGATGTTATACCATACATTACCAACTATTCCTTACCTCCATCACTACTTTACCACAAAATATGAACGAAAACAGTTCTAACGAT
Source organism: Cataclysta lemnata (assembly GCA_963931975.1). Classification (NCBI taxonomy): domain Eukaryota; kingdom Metazoa; phylum Arthropoda; class Insecta; order Lepidoptera; family Crambidae; genus Cataclysta; species Cataclysta lemnata. The sequence goes on from CAWVPI010000105.1 coordinate 2,024, forward strand.
ATCAATGTTCTGAAACAAACCAACCAACTATAGCAACTCTGTACAAATTAAATTAACTTACCGGTCAGGAATAGGACGCCGACAGCTAGCAATAAAAAGTATTTCATTGCTAGCTTATAAATAACAGTAATCTAAAAAAAAATTACTTGCAAGTCCCTGATTTATGCACCCGTCTAATCAGACAATGCCGGCTCGAAAAACCGAAAAACGAGACTGACTGACACTGGAGTGAAGTCTGAAAGTTTTTACAATGAAAAAAAATTTGATCCACGCTTCTTGACGTTTACATTTCAATTCTTATTGGTCCTCCTTATGTCAAATCTTTGAATTCACCAATGTCGACAAAACACGCCAGAGGAGCGTCAAATCGTAGATAAACATAATACAAATGTCTTTATTTCATTGGCAAGTAAGATAAAGGACCCTTACTTTTTAATTATCTTTGGAATAAGGTAAGCAAACTCATTCATCCAGACAGCCTAGTCTTCAGAAATGTTCGTTTTGGAATTTGCAGATGTACACAAACTAGCTAGTCATCTTCTCAACATAGGTACTTTTGCTTAAATGAAGCGCATGGCATCTGTGAAAATGTGACTGTGTCGCCATTGAACGTTGGTGTATTTGACATTGAGAATTTTATAGTATTTTCACCACCATTTTTATCTATCGCCATCATGGACAATAGTCGTTTACCATTCAATTTGCGCCTGCAAATGCATTTCAACTTGTGATTTCCATGTTTTAATATATAAAACTAAAGACATGGCTGCGTGTGCTAGATCCACAGATATATTAATATAAATCTGTGGCTAGATCAGGGGGCCTACCGCCTAACTCGATTGCTAAAGCAAAAGCTATAGTTTATGACGTCATGCTGTCATTTCGCACCAAATGTACCTAAACTATTAGCGATAGCTTTGAACGAATGATCACCGAATGATTTTGTATGAAAATGGCACAAAATCCGTGCCGCCTAAAAATTCAGGATGGCTTCTATAGCCGTAAGCAGTGCATTGCAATATAGCTATCATCAGCAATCGAGTTAGGCGGTAGGCCAACTGATCATCTGCGGGCCTAGCACGGGGACGTGGATAAGTCTCTCTCCACTTGACAGTGTTTTGTCTTGGGATTTAGTGGGAGTTAGAGCGAGAGGAAAATATTTTCTGTCCCCCGAAAGAGATGTGTCCACGTCCCGTGCTACGGGGGCTGAAAAGGAAATATAGGGAGGGTGTTTGCCGCGTTTCGTGGTGTTAGTCAGATTTATTTTCACTAATTCAAAAATTGTTACAGAGTGGATTTTGTGCAGTGAAAGTGGTGTTATTTTGATGCGCAAGCATCCGTGTTGATGTGCAATTATGCAGAATCATTGAAAACAAGTCTTATGATGTGTTTGATGATGTGGTGAAGATCACTATATAAAGTGGTTTTATCCATTTCATCAGTCACCATCATGAACTCTGTTACCATTAAATTCGCGCCAAGCACTCCCTAGATGCGTTAAAATGTGTGTCACCCATATTTTATTGTAAAATTCATTTCATTCATACATTTCACCCACTCATTATTTCATAAGACTACAGATAAAATATACACTAAAGACTTGGCTGTATGGGCTAGACCTTTTGCCTTCCCTAAAATATAGGGAGAATTTAAAACTAACTATATATGACAGTCATTGTCATTTGTGGTCAACAATGTCAATGTCATTCGCAATTCCCATTCGTCATTTTTTCAATTTCATTCATGTTTTTGAATTTTGATTACCAGTGAACATGGAAATTTCAAATTGTATTAAAAATTCTATTATTTGCCCTACTAAAGTAACTTCCCGGCACCAAATTAGATATACGGAAAGTAGTTGGCGTGTACATCAATTCAAAATATTCAGTGGAGAAGTTATATGTACAGTTGCAGTACTTCGGATGGACGGTTCGTTGTTTTTATGGATTGGTAGCGGGACAAATAGAAATTACATGTTGAATGAAATTTCTCTGGGAATGCCATGTGGCGGCCGGACTGACCAAGGAACTGCTGGTGGTGGGCTTGCAAGTTCTCTACTCGGAACCGAGGGCACCCTTACGTCGATGGCTCGCCGGCTTGCTGTGATGCTGAAACGCCCCATATACTTGTGTTCAGGAAGTGACTATGATAAATTTACTATGCCTTTAATAGAACGGGGTCTTGTAGCTGAAATTAAAAGCAGGCCTGAATGTTTTTGAAAATATAAAAATTACAATGTATGAAATACCTTAGGTTGGATATCATTGTATAAATTCGATAGGTATAGCCTAATATATTAATGCTGCTATGTCTATTTGATCCTGCTGGAATACTACTACTAAAATCCATATTAAAAGCACAAGTTCTATGTAGCATCAGCTATGGCTATTGCCCACAAACCTTATAGGCCTTAAAATCACCTTTAATGGAAATCATTGTCAATTTCAAAAGAGAAATATCTTGAGTAATGAGTAAGGTTTCAATATGGAATAAATGTTGTTTTTGTAATGCAACAAGTCTTTGTAATTTCTCCTACAAAAAATTAATATGACAATTACATTAAATAAATTCTATTTGTTTTCATATGATTATTAGGCCGCTTTTCCACCAGAGATGTGCGCTAGGAAAAATCCACCAATAGGATTGTTCCATATCTGTGTTGCAGAATCAGTATTGGACAATTTTTTCCTCACACACTACTTAGTCACCTCACACATCTCTGGTGGGAAAGCAGCCTACAATTTTCCACAACTCTGATGATGATAACAAGGGAATAAATCTAACCTATTCATCCAGATAGGTTGAATATTGATTCCTTAGTTCATAAAGTGCTGAAAACTTATTTAAATCACACCTATTTATTCCCACACAGTTGAAATGACACCCGTTTCGCCAATTATGTCAGGTCCCATGTGGTGAACCATTGCCATTTATCAGACATGTAAATCGAAATAGCACTATATTGCTAACTGCCGCACTCAGAGACGTCAAATAACGATAATGAGTACTTATTGTCATAAAATGACAATTCAAAACTAGTCGCTATTCTTGCCGGGTCTATGGTCTAGATTTGAATGAAAATTTTTAACATTAAATACTCATTAAAGTTAATTGACGTCTCTGAGTGCGGCAGTAAGTGGTATAAGATTAACGCTACTGGCTATTACGCATCACTGTCTTTACCCTTAGTTGCCTTGTATGACACCCATGAGAGAGATGTGGGTGGTGACAATTGTATTCTGCTCTGCCATCCTGATACGGCATACAACCAAATGAAAAATGAATAAAATAATAAATACCTATTATAGATATATTAGGTTGGGGAAAAAGTCTTTTCGCATTATAGTATGTATAAACTTGTAATAAAATCTCTTTGGCTATACTATTTGTATCTGGCTGGTTTTGGTATCATTGAAAGTTTAAATTTTAAAGAACATAATTTCAAATTTAAATTAGGAAAATGTGTGATTTTCATTTGTTTTTCGTACCGCCAAGATGAGTGAATCTAATGAAGAAATTCGATACATTTTAAAATTTTACTACAAAAAAGGTAAAAATGCAACGCAAGCCGCGAAAAAATTTGCGATGTTTATGGACCTAGTGCAGTGTCTTTTATTGATAATAGAAAATATCAATTTATTTTTAGTATATTTAAATTGAAGTAAAAATCTGCTGTTCTGGTTCTAAGATAAATTTTGTCTCAAAATATTTCGTAAAATGAAGAATAATTATCTTCGAATGATATGTTCTGCTTTTGTTTTTAGATAAACTGATTTCTTTGCTTCAACTGCTTATGATATTATTGAACTAAAAAATACATTATTTAATTCAAGCTACAATGTATTAGTTATGAGATAATATTTTATTTATACTAAAATTTATTGCAGTCTTCAAACGATATTGGATTATCTTAAATCAAAGATATTAATTTATAAAAATGAAAACCGGCCTCTATTATGAAGAAACACGATTTTGTTTCAAAACGGTATTGTTATTCGTCAGAGAACTTTAATGTTTGAGTTTATCATAATTTTGGTCTTAATATAAAGAAACATTTTTTCTGAATTAAGCTTATGTGGATTTGGTACAAGCGTGAACTCTCACTTCAAAACTTAATTTTCTTCCGCCGAGTTATATTATTCTTAACTGACAACATCAAACAATTTATCTATCATTTTCGTACCGGAATTCATTTGGAATGTACGTCTCTCTGCTACCAAATCCAAATTTTTATTTCATTTTGGAACATAGTGGTTATATTAGGTTGGGGAAAAAGTCTTTTCGCATTATAGTATGTATAAACTTGTAATAAAATCTCTTTGGCTATACTATTTGTATCTGGCTGGTTTTGGTATCATTGAAAGTTTAAATTTTAAAGAACATAATTCCAAATTCAAATTAGGAAAATGTGTGATTTTCATTTGTTTTTCGTACCGCCAAGATGAGTGAATCTAATGAAGAAATTCGATACATTTTAAAATTTTACTACAAAAAAGGTAAAAATGCAACGCAAGCCGCGAAAAAAATTTGCGATGTTTATGGACCTAGTGCAGTGTCTGTGAGAGTAGCACAAATTTGGTTTAAGCGTTTTCAATCCGGAAATTTTGATGTCAAAGATGCACGTCGCTCTGGTCGGCATGTCAGTAGTTACGACGTAGCTGAAGAACTGGGAATTGACGACAAAACAGTCTTGGCGCATTTGAAAAAAACTGGGTACACAAAAAAGCTCGACATTTGGGTACCTCACGAGCTCACTGAAAGAAACCTAATGAACCGTGTACTCATTTGTGATTCTTTATTACGACGTAATGAAACCGAACCATTTTTGAAGAAGCTGATAACTGGTGATGAAAAGTGGATCACGTACGACAAGAACGTGTGAAAAAGGTCGTGGTCAAAGGCCGGTCAGGCTTCACAGACTGTGGCGAAACCCGGGTTAACTCGCAACAAGGTGATGCTGTGTGTGTGGTGGGATTGGAAGGGCATTATTCATTATGAGCTGTTACCACCAGGCAGGACCATCGATTCTGAACTCTACTGCGAACAACTGATGAGATTAAAGCAAGAAGTTGAGAGAAAGCGGCCGGAATTAATCAACAGAAGGGGTGTGGTTTTTCATCATGATAACGCTAGACCTCACACATCTTTAGCCACTCAGCAAAAATTAAGAGAGTTTGGCTGGGAGGTTTTAATGCATCCGCCGTATAGTCCTGACCTTGCACCTTCAGATTTCCACCTGTTTCGGTCTCTTCAGAATTCTTTAGGCAGTGTCAGGTTAACATCACGAGAGGACTGCCAAAACCACTTGTCGCGGTATTTTGACCAGAAGTCCCAAAATTTCTATAGCAATGGGATCATGTACCCTACCTACAAGATGGCAAAAAGTTATCGAACAAAATGGTACCTACATACTTTAGTTAAATGTAAATAAACTATATTAAAAAATGTTTTGAATTTTCTTAAAAAATGCGAAGAAACTTTTTCCCCAACCTATTATTAATAAAACTAAGTAGGTAAGACTAATCTAGTAGGACTCTTCAATACACAAAGCAATACCTACCCACACACTCGGTACCTCAAATCACTCCACAACTCTTAATCAATATTCTTTCAAGCAATGGGTTGTGAAATCAAAATTAAATTGGTTTCATTTGGGAATTGGGAATTTATTTATTTATTGAGAATTCCAAGTCCAGAGCAGACTGGAAAAAGGTCAAAGTAGGTACATATGTAAGCTGGGGAGTGTGGGGCTGAGGATCAGTAGAATCAAAACCGTGCATTTAAGGATGATTCTCATTAGAGCTGCTCTAATGATCATTCCTTATACTGCGAATTCGGTGGCATCAGAGATGCCGCATCTCTGATCTTACTCATATCGCCATATGGTATATATATCCCTCCCAGTGTCTTCCGATTTCAGATATATGTACCTACCACCTCAGATTATTTAGGTATCTAAAATGAGGGTTATATTTGAACTAGCGATTGATTGTTTTCGTATAATAAGTTTTGATAGAAGCACGCTTTAAGATGTTCCTAATCTTGTCCGTGACACCTCTCCAGTAAGACAGTACATACATACAGCAGGTTGACGCTCGACTGTTGCTAGATTCACGCGACCTCTGCGACGGAGTTTTGATAGGTACTTGCAGTTTAAGATTGGGAATTGGGAACATCTTGAAGCGTGCTTCCTCAAAAGTTACCGTAGGTACTTATTTCTAGCCGCTGAAGAATATCAACAGAGTTCTGAGATCTGTAAAGTGTGACATTCCCCTTCAAGATGCAGGAATTTACTACACATCCAAACTTGAACAGGGCTATGGTTGTGAAATTCCTACCACCTGCCTGGGACCCGATTAGAAGGTAATTAAATCCCAACACCGCTTCCTCATACTGCCAAAACCATAGTCATAAATTATTATGATGGTAGTTAACTCAAGTAATAGGTACAAGTATTGTGAATACGGGTGTAATTGTGGTTAGAAAAGTCTATGACGTAATGGTTGGCCGAGTGGTACAGACATCTGCTCGGATCGCAGAGGGCGCGGGTTCGATTCCCGCATCAACACTATAACATTTCGAACTTTTTCTAACCACAATAGGTAGGTATTCTTTGTACCTATAGGTACCTACTAATTTTTCTAACATTTATGTAATGTTCAAATTAAAATCAAAATAGTAACGGTAGTTAACTAGGTACCTATTACCTACATACTTGACCTAGGTAGGTGTATCTTTTGCTCCCAACCCTGGTTAGATCCATGGTTGGGAGCGAGAAAATCTGGGAGGCAGCCACCTCCTGCGAAGCTGTCATGTCGCAGAAGGAATGAGCGGGAAGAGGATGCTCCCCTCCACTCGCCTCCTTCGGCCCCTCCGGCGCAGGCGGACGGGCCGAAGGAGGCGAGCTCACGTTCGTCCTCCTTAGGTCCATCAAGTATGGCCTGCACACACGGGTTAGCCCCCGTGTGTGCATTGCGCAGGTCACCCCGTCTGGGGGGATGTCCAGTGTTCCGGACACCCCCCCTTGGCGCTGACCCCGGCCGAAGCCGGGAGACTGGTGAATTGCCTCGCGGCGGATCCCAGATTCTCCCCACTCAAAGGGCTTGGGGAGACCGGAGTGGTTTAGTGGGTATTCCCGTCCTAGTTAGGTACCTAGGTTGGGCGAGTCCTACACCATTTTTGTGCACTTGTTGAAAAATCTACTAAGTATTTTAATAATTTAAATTATAATGTTTTCTTATATTTGCACGAGCACTACACATTTGAAATAAAACAACTGGTGGCATGTTAATTATTGGGTTAAATTTAAGTAGTAATTGAGACCCAAATAAGTATTACCTATAGTTAATAAACAATAAAAATACATTAATAATATGAACAAAGCCACAAAATAACGATTCATAAAAAATGCATTGTTTAATTTGAATAACATTATTCTACTGCTTATTTTTATACTGTGTCACTGGAGAGGGCATAATTGTGAGTTCACCGAAGTCCCTGCGGCGCGAAGTTCCGCGCGGGTGGGACGGTGCTAAATACCTATTTACGCTGACCGACCGGCCCTTAAATGCTGATAGTAAGCCTCCAGACTTGGTTACATCACAATCACAACATTTCTTTAAAACATATTTTTAAAACAAATTAACAATAATAATTTCTAATTTGCAAATTAGAGTAGGTACCTACTATTTACCTATGTATTTGGTGATAATTATTGACAAAAGTTACAATATATGTTCATGTCGAAAACTGGGACGTAGATATTTTACTCTATGTCCGATTATCGACCATAGGCCATTTCGAAATATTAGGTTTATTTTATACTATTATAAACCAACATGTGGACGAAAATTAGCCATCGCAAATATTTGTAGGTACACATAAAGTTCATATAGCTAAATAAAAATTAGTTTACTTACATACATTTTCGAATAACAATACAATAGATATAAACAAATAATAATAAATAGATATAACAATATAATAGACCACCCGGTCGAGATTAGGACTTTCTAATAAAAGAGGTGTACCCTTTCTCGTCCAATTCGTTTTATTTGTTAATTATTGTAAATCAAAGTAATAAACTATTCATCCACACTTTGTGGATAGCAAGTTACCTTTTTAAACAGTAAACAAACCAAAAAACATAATAGAAATATTTTTTACTTACTGCGTAGGTAGGTACCTAAGTTGCGGCACGTCACTATTTTTTCTGCAATATTTGACACGTTTTCACTCTTTCGCCGCGTACCTCAAACTTAATAGGTTTATCCTAGATTTTGGTGGTTAGAAAAAGAATTTCGAAAAATTATGGTCTTGATGCGGGAATCGAACCTGCGTCCGCTGCTATCCGGGCAGGTGCCTGACCGCTGGCCAACCAAGACACTAATTAACTTGCCGAAATTCTTTTAACCTTTACACTTCACGTTGCAAGCCAACGGGTACCCTCACAATGTAGGAATAAATTTCAAACATTCCAAAGCAGATATTTTTACAAATACCGTGCGTTCGGTTAAGCTTGAGTTTGCTTTATTGTAGTATTGTAGTGTAGTGTATTGTAGTGACACCACCAACCATGGTCCATATACTGCGTACTGGTCTGAAATTTCCGGATCCAGTCGAGGCAAACAGGGCGTTGGTGTCCTACTTTCCAATAGAATGGCAGAGAGTGTGACTGAATATAAGTGCGTGAGTTCCAGGCTCCTCTGGCTGAGGTTAAAGGTTGGGCTTACTCGAATCTTTATCCTTGGTGTATATGCACCTACAGATTTGGGTTCGAGTGGGTCTAAAAAAGACCTTAGAAGTCAGGAGGAGTTTTGGGGATAGCATGAGAGATTGTCTGAAACAGTGCAAGGAGAATGAGAGAATTATAATGTTAGGTGATTTTAACGGATGGGTAGGAATAAAGCGAGATGGATAAGAAAAGGTACTAGGTAAATTTGGCGATGAAAGAATCAATGGGAATGGGAAAAGTTTGCTAGATGTATGTTTGGAATGGAAACTCTTAATGACAAATACAATGTTTGTCCACAAGAGGATCCATATGTATACAAGAGAGGATGAATACTCGAGAAGTATGATTGATTTTGTGATTGTGGATGAAAGATTGAGAAGTAAGGTTCAGGATACAAGGGTGTTCCGAGGTAGCGGTCTTTACTCAGACCACTTCCTGGTAGTAAGCCGAATAAGTGGTCTGTTTAAACGATGGCGGCACCGAAACACGGCCCCTGTAAGTGTCCTGGAACGGATAAAAGTGGAAATTTTGCAAGAGGTGAACGAGGAATATATGCGAAAGTTGAATGAAAGGTTAAATGAATCTGACATAGATTCAGTAGCTGAGATAGAAGACGTATGGAAGGTTTTTAAAGAGGTCGTTGTGAATGTAGCTACTGAAATATGCGGTGTGGCGAAAAGAGGAAAAGGAAAGAGACAGAAGAGTGAATGGATGGATGGAGAAGTACAAAAGGTAGTGAAAGATAAGAAGAAAGCTTGGCAAGATTGGTTAGCAAAGAGAGCTGACCAAAGGATATGTAAGGTGACAATAGCGGATGTAGATGAAGCGAACAAGGATTATAAAAGATTGAATTTGTTAGTGAAGAGTGTAGTGAATAGAAAGAAAAATGGACGAAAAGATGAGTTTGATAGAAAAATCTCTGACAATTTCCAAAATAACATTAAAGTATTTTGGAAATCTGTACGGACAGCTCGAGGAAAGAGCGCAAACTCGGAGTTGAAACGAGTCAAGAGACAAGGATGGAAGTGTTTTGAATGGCGAAGAAAGAGTGCTGAATAGGTGAAGGAATATTTCGAGAGTTTATTTGAAAGGTCAGATGATATAGTCCAGTCCCAGGCTAATCATGTGGAAGAAAATTTGAATGAGAATGAAATAAGTATGCATGATATTGTGCAAACATTGAAAGGTATGAGAGCTGGAAAGGCGGCAGGGTGTGATTGAGGTCACGCTACGTCCTGGCCACGGAGCTTAAGCGGCAGGGGCTCGCGCGGCCTCGACCCGACTAGGATGGCAGCCGTCTTCCCCACATTGACGGCCATCCTCCAGTTGTCCAGCCATGCGGGCAGGCGGTCCAGCAGCAGCTGCATCTTCGCGGCGGCTGCGCGCGGGTTGCGCGACGAGGCGAAGAAGGCGCTGTCGTCGGCAAATAGCGCCAACACCACGTCCCTCTCCCACTCCCGGAGTCGGTCCTGGAGCGTGGGGATGTCGTTGGTGTAGGCGGCGTACAGGCACGGCGAAAGGCAGCTTCCTTGGGGCACTCCTGCGCGTATCGGGCAAGTGTGGGAGTCGGCGTCCTCGACCGAAACGTAGAAGCTACGACCCTCGAGGAAAGACGCTACCATCTGCACGATGGCGGGCGGCATGCTGGTGGCGGCCAACAGAAAGATGAGGCCGGGGTGCCAGACACGGTCGAAGGCCTTCTCGATGTCCAAGAAGACCCCCACCGTCCGGTGGCCCCGGTTCTGGTTGACCGTGAGGTGGTGGAGCACGCGCGCCAGCTGTAGCGAGGTCGAATGGCCGCTGCGGAATCCGAATTGTTCGTCCCTGAGCGGGACGTGCGGGCGGACTCGGCGCAGCAGCAGGCGCTCGAACAGCTTGGCCACATGCGATAGTAGCGTGATGGGTCGGTAGCTTGAGGGCAGTCGCCTGTCTTTGCCCGGTTTCGGAAGGACTATGACCCGCCCACACTTCCACGCCTGTGGAAAGTGCCCGGTGCGCAGGATGCCATTGAAGAGCCTGGTGAGTGCCACCAGACTCCTCTGAGGAAGCTGCATGAGGGCCGCGGAGGAGATGCCGTCAGGCCCGGGCGCCTTCCGCCTGTGGAGGCGGAGGACGGCCTTGCGCAGCTCGGCAGGGGAGATGAAGTCCTCCCCGCGCTGAGTGGCTAAAGATGTGTGAGGTCTAGCGTTATCATGATGAAAAACCACACCCCTTCTGTTGATTAATTCCGGCCGCTTTCTCTCAACTTCTTGCTTTAATCTCATCAGTTGTTCGCAGTAGAGTTCAGAATCGATGGTCCTGCCTGGTGGTAACAGCTCATAATGAATAATGCCCTTCCAATCCCACCACACACACAGCATCACCTTGTTGCGAGTTAACCCGGGTTTCGCCACAGTCTGTGAAGCCTGGCCGGCCTTTGACCACGACCTTTTTCGCACGTTCTTGTTGTACGTGATCCACATTTCATCACCAGTTATCAGCTTCTTCAAAAATGGTTCGGTTTCATTACGTCGTAATAAAGAATCACAAATGAGTACACGGTTCATTAGGTTTCTTTCAGTGAGCTCGTGAGGTACCCAAATGTCGAGGTTTTTTGTGTACCCAGTTTTTTTCAAATGCGCCAAAACTGTTTTGTGGTCAATTCCCAGTTCTTCAGCTACGTCGTAACTACTGACATGCCGATCTTGCTCCACTTTTTCAAAAATGGCATCCATTTTATCTGTAATAGGGCGACCAGAGCGACGTGCATCTTTGACATCAAAATTTCCGGATTGAAAACGCTTAAACCAAATTTGTGCTACTCTCACAGACACTGCACTAAGTCCATAAACATCGCAAATTTTTTTCGCGGCTTGCGTTGCATTTTTAACCTTTTTTGTAGTAAAATTTTAAAATGTATCGAATTTCTTCATTAGATTCACTCATCTTGGCGGTACGAAAAACAAATGAAAATCACACATTTTCCTAATTTGAATTTGGAATTATGTTCTTTAAAATTTAAACTTTCAATGATACCAAAACCAGCCAGATACAAATAGTATAGCCAAAGAGATTTTATTACAAGTTTATACATACTATAATGCGAAAAGACTTTTCCCCAACCTAATATGTTCAAAGTAACTGGGTTTCGAAATTTTGGCTAAGGGCACTCCACTAAAAGACATGTTTGATTACTTTAATAACGCTATTTTTAATCTCACTGACTCGTAACACTAGTGATAGTTTTTGCTACCTGGCTATTATTACAAAGGTTATAGTTATTATTATTCATGGTTCCAATAAACAAAAGGTTTGTTAAATTAAGTTACCCATTGAGAGAGCCGTATATAATGCTTTCTCTTTCTAACTTCGTATTATTACAGGAAAGGAATGCATTTTGCAATATTTGCTAAATAATTTACTAGTTAAGTACTTACCTCAAGTGTCAATAAGTAGGTTGAATATTCCTGTGTATTGTAAGTGTAATTCATGAATGGCGTTAGTTAAGGTAAGTTTTTATTTCAATCGAATTTTAATATAATTTTTTTTAATTTTCATTTAATTTCCAAATAAGCCATAGTTTTGTTAAATTTGTAAAAGAGATAGTTAGCGCACACCCAGAACACTACGCTTGCCAACTTAGTCATATAAAAACTATAGTGTAAAAATTCAAAATTTTCAAATTAATTTTAAATTTTACATATAATAATATAGATTATTATAGATATTCTGCTTTTTATGGAGGAAGAAAAAAAATACAATTTCGATCTTTTAATAACACCATTGCACTTATATACCTAGTACCTACTATTTATTGGTAGGTATAACAAAATCTTAAATAATATGATTATTTTGTAAGTTTAACTGTCGCACTCAGAGACGTCAATTAACTTTAATGAGTATTTAATGTAAAGAATTTTCATTCAAATCAATACCATAGACCCGGCAAGAATAGCGACTAGTTTTGAATTGTCATTTTTTGACGTTAAGTACTCATTAACATTATTTGACGTCTCTGAGTGCGGCAGTAAGTGATACAAGTGTTCATTATTTGACTAATACTTACAAAATAATCAGGATCTCGCTAGCGCAGTGGCATAGCAGGCTTGGCCTGCGATTGCGTAAACTAAGCAATGTTCGCTAAGGCCGGTCATTTGATGGGTGACCAAAAATTTACCATCTCGAGTTCCTCCGTGCTTCGGAAGGCACGTTAAGCTGGTGGCCCCGGCTGCATCTACATACATACATACATAAATCACGCCTATATCCCCGAAGGGGTAGGCAGAGGTGAACTAGCACCCACGTTTCGCCAATTATGTTAAGTCCCATGTAATAGGTGGCGAGCCTATTGCCATTTATCG
>CAWVPI010000106.1:0-16400 GCA_963931975.1 Cataclysta lemnata
AAACGATTAAAATATAACCGGCAGTATTTGACAATTCTTCAATACAGAAAATTGTCAAAAACTGACGGTTAAATAACAATCGTCTGTTTATGTGTTGGTGAACACGGGTCTATCATGTCTAAAATATTGTTTGTTTAAAAATTTCGCCAAACGCCACGTTATGAATCTGACAGCGCGTGACGTCATAACCATTGAGAAACCAGGGCTCGTAGCCAAGTGGCAATCGTTTCATAACGATATCGTGTCGAAGTTCGTCACGATCGGCCATATTACTTTGGCACTACAGCATCTTAGCTTCCGCTACCAACATAACTAGGAACTTACGAAGACGATTTTGGTCACGTGATTTCACGACGACTTACCGTCAAATCCCATACATTTTGCTTTATCGAACTTCGTTATCTTTGTCGGTGTGTTACTTTGTCTAGGCCCCCAGGTAGGTAATATAAAAAAAAATGTAACTAACAAAACTTAATTTCTTCTTTTCAAAATATTTAAATGAATTATTATTCGATAAATAATCCTAAAACAGTAGGTATATGTCTTTTCTCAATCATACATAGAAACGTTGTTGTCATTATTTTCGGAAAAAGAACACGCGAAGTATCGAATTTATGGACAAAGAAAATCAATACAATGTAAAAATAAAAAGTATGTTATATTTCGCTGCCTCGTATTAGAAAACTCGTAAACTCAAACTCGACCTGCAATTACCTATTTCGCAGTACATTTTAGATTTTAATCAGATTACTGTCCGATCCCCTATTCTGCGTTTTCACCGTATAAATTACTTACCTAGCTTTTGTACTGAAAACTGAAAAAAAAACTGGAGATACGTGTATTTTCCCACAAGCACGCTCGTTTCGTGAGTCACCCCTCTGTTGTATAGAAATCTGCATGTCCAATAGCCGACATGCTGTCTTGTAATGGTAATATTCTGAAAGAGAGAAACAAGAAGAAGATGTCCATTATCATTGTTATATATAAAATATGTTAGTTTCGACAACTGTCCTATCTTCTTTAAAGTACTTACTACAACAATAGTTCAGATAATTAGTCTTCCAATGCTGGCCTGGGAGCGAAAAAATAACGTACAATGTGCCAGCCCCGATTCATCCCATGAGTTTCGTCAAAGTCTACTAAGGGAGATTGCCCGATGTAAGCCAATAAGCACTTTGGGGCACTCGAATGGTGGAGGGCAAACCACCAACAACAGCATACCCAAAGAGGGTTAACGTCAGGTCAGGCAGGCGGCTGGCTGTAAAACCTAAACCCAAACCTTGAGCAGTATGAATTGGAATGTTTTTATCCCAATCACTCTCTCCATTCATCGGTCTCGCGACATGGTGCGTCCCGTCTCTTTTGTATTCATTCATTCGAAATCAAAATTCGTTTATTCATATCTGGTATGATTACAATACACTAATGAATCGTCAAGACAAGAAATTTACGCCATTCGTTCGCAAACTACCAGAAGGCCCTGTTCTGAGAAGAACGGGCAAGAAACTCAGTCAGGTTTCCTCCCTTTACATAAAAGTAATATAAATTAATTAATAATTTAAAATTTAAAGATGTCAATAACTTACAACGTCAAGTAATAGTAAGTCAATAAAGATACAAATTCTGAAGTTATCAACATCCTTCATTACAACAAACAGAATAGCTATTTTACGCATATTATATTATATATAGCTATTTAACACTCAAGGGCAATCGTCTAAACATACTGGATAATGATATTTAGTATTATGTATGTAGAAGTTATTGATTCCAAGCATCTTTGTCATCTAAATAGTCTTTTGGGGTTAGAAAAAGAATTTCGAAAAATTATGATCTTGAGGCGGGAATCGAACCCGCGTCCGCTGCTATCCGGGCAGGTGCCTGACCGCTCGGCCACCCAAGACACTAATTAACTTGCCGAAATTCTTCTAACCTTTACACTTCACGTTGTAAGCCAACGGGTACCCTCGCAATGTAGAAATAAATTTCAAACATTCCAAAGCAGATATTTTACAATACCGTGCGTTCGGTTAAGCTTGGGTTTGCTTTATAAACTATTCGGGTGAGTGGCCGAGTGTTGGGTGGCCGAGCGGTCAGGCACCTGCCCGGATAGCAGCGGGACGCGGGTTCGATTCCCGCCTCAAGATCATAATTTTTCGAAATTCTTTTTCTAACCCCAAAATCTTTGTACTAATTTTTCTAACATTTATATAATGTTAAAATTAAAATCGAATAGTTTATAAAGCAAACCCAAGCTTAACCGAACGCACGGTATTTGTAAAAATATCTGCTTTGGAATGTTTGAAATTTATTTCTACATTGCGAGGGTACCCGTTGGCTTACAACGTGAAGTGTAAAGGTTAGAAGAATTTCGGCAAGTTAATTAGTGTCTTGGGTGGCCGAGCGGTCAGGCACCTGCCCGGATAGCAGCGGACGCGGGTTCGATTCCCGCCTCAAGATCATAATTTTTCGAAATTCTTTTTCTAACCCCAAAATCTTTGTACTAATTTTTCTAACATTTATATAATGTTAAAATTAAAATCGAATATCTAAATAGTCCTGAATTTTACACACCCGAAACACCCGATTACGTGGTCACTTAACGGAAAATAACAGCACATACCGAATTGGGGACGTTCATGTATGTTTCCTCAACTGTAGTTTACCCCAAGTAAACTTTGTATAACGTAACAATGAAACCATCAAAAAGCCCACCTCAGCCACTCCTAGAATTAGACAAATATAACTCTAGAGTCCATTTTGACCATAAAATAATTATTATATTTAACAAACAAAATACATATTAATACGTACCCTTTAAATATTCCAGTTTTATAATTTAATCAGGTTTCGTACCCGTTACTAACAAATACCGTACAGTACCATCATAAATACGGCTTTTTCAACATTTAGCTCTATTTAAATTTATTAGCCACGTTGAAAAACAATTAAAAAACCAAAACATTTAAATAAAATTGTGCGATCATAAATCGCTTCTAAATCTCTCCCTTCACTTTTTTCTTCCTCCTCCGATCGTCTTTTTTTTCTTCATAGGAAAGGGCGCGCAATTCTATCAAACCTATTAAGCTAACTCCACCGGTAAAATGATGTGCACAGATAACAATAAAATATGATAACATTTAATAATATGGTATTTTAAGAAAACTGCAGTTAATTTAAAGAAATAATATAAATAACAGATGAATATCCTATTAAAATAATTTAATTCATGATGTATAAAATGCAATGTTACAGGGTTTAAATCAGTAGGAGGGGTTTTTTCACTCCTCATGCTCATAAAGTGTCACTTTCCTCCTGCATAACTGGAGCATGACGTTGATAATTTTATATAGAAGACACCCATATTTTAATTACGTAAATTAAATAAAGAATGGTCATTTCCAAATGAAGATTATTATGGCTCTAATAAGGTCTTAGATGGTAGCCAAAATACCTTAAAAAGTCCATACCTACATACATAAATCACGCCAGGCCTCGCCAACGCCAGGCCTGTCAAGTCCCATGTAATAGGTGGCGAGCCTATTGTCATTTATGGGGCACAAAAGCCGCAGCACATTGCTTATAAGTAAATTAAAAAAAATACTTAAATCCCTAGAGATTAAAATGGAATTTTTAAAAACAGAACAAGTCCAGCGATAACAATAGAAAAAAAAGGTCTATTACGTGACCAATCATAGTAGTTTTTAATAATTATAGTCAACTTTAAAAATGTGTGTATTATGGTAATATGCACTTAATTTTAAGAAATTTAAGTTATATTGAGAATACTAGCAAAAAAATACAGTGTTTTGTGGGTTATTTGTTATTTTATCATGAACACAAAGTATTTGACATGATTATTGTTTTTATTTTACATAAATAGAACCACAATTTTTTTTTCATCCCACCATCTCGGAAAAAGCGTTTTTGCTCTTCGATATCTGAGTGCAAAAGCCGTTTTTATCCTCTAGAGGTTAAAGTAAATTTGAATTTAGAACATCGTGTGCAATGAGTTTGTGAATTCAAAACATCATTATACATATTTATTTCTACCTCCATGGTGCCGAAATTGTCATGCAACCTATTTTAATTTGTTAAAAACTCAGACTCGGAACCTTCTTGGTGCACTTTTTTTGTAATTTGCTTTGCGCGCGCCATTTTATTTCACGTCACAAATTTGTTAAAACCTAGGAGTTCCGTGACGGTCAATCAGCTTGGCGTCAATCTTGCTTTAAACATTTTGATCGTCTACAACGCTTGCTGGATGCTTGAGTCAAGCATTTAAAAGCTTTTTAGGTCTGTTTGATTTGTTTACGCTAGCAACGGAACAAAAACATACAGAAAATCAACGTGCTTGACTCAAGCTGATTGACCGTCTCGGAACTCCATTAGGGACGGTAATTTTTATTAGGGACTTACAGGTGTGTCTGGATGAATGTTGCGGGTGTGGCTGGGTGGATGGGTGGCTGTTGGAGGTGTGTCTGGGTGAATGGGTGTTTTGAGGGTGTGTCTAGGTGAATGGGTGTTTTGTTGGTGTGTCTGGGTGAATGGGTTTTTGTGGGTGTGTCTGAATGGATGAGTGAGTATTGTGGGTGTTTCTGGGTGATTGGGTTTTTTTTGGGTGTGATTAGGTGTTTTGTGGGTGTTTCTGGGTGATTGAGTGTTTTGTGGGTGTTTCTGGGTGATTGAGTGTTTTTTTGGTGTGATTGGGTGTTTTGTAGGTGTTTCTGGGTGAATGGGTGTTTTGTGGGTGTTTCTGGGTGAATGGGTATTTTGTGGGTGTTTCTGGGTGAATGGGTGTTTTGTGGGTGTTTCTGGGTGAATGAGTGTTTTGTGGGTGTTTCTGGGTGAATGGGTGTTTTTTGGGTGTTTCTAGGTAAATGGGTGTTTTGTGGGTGTTTCTTGGCGAATGGGTGTTTTTGGGTGTGTCTGAGTGGATGGGTGTGAATGTTGTGGGTGTTTCTGGGTGGGTGTTGAGAGTGTGTTTGGGTTAATGGGAGGGTGCTGTGGAAGTTTCTGGGTGAAAACAGAAACTGTTGTGATTGTATTTTTTTTTTGTATTTTGCAATTTCCTCGTTGGGGGGGATGAAAAGTTACGTGTTGCACTCGAGTGCAAAGATTTTTCACCTTGTGCTCTTTTGATTCCCTCGCTATCGCTCAGGATTCTAATTTTTGAATCACTCGCTACGCTCGTGATTCAATTTTAGAATCCTTCGCTAGCTCGGTCATCAAAATTGAGCACGCGGTTAAAAAACAACTTTGCACTCACGTAAAACAAATAACTATTAAAATCGATCATCACGGATAGTAATAAATAATATACGGATGTAGGGTCAAACTCAAAACTGAGTGCCAAAACTGTTCAATTTAATGCGAACGTAAATATGTCTTTAAAAATTACCTCTGATAAAAGTTAGATAAAATTAATAAGTAGAATTTTTTTTTCATGTTATGTCTCCGCTCCGTGCCCTGTCACAACTCCGATTTTACAGACAAAATATGTTTTCTTGAAGTATTCCCTCAAATACAAGGAATTATTTTCTAATCTGAATATAGCGTTAAACCTAGGGGATTCATTTTATACAATTTTCATTTTAATAATCCCTACTTTGTACCGAAGTTTCGGTCATGATCTCATCTGTAAGTTTTTTTTAACACTCCGTGGACACTATATTTTTAAATGTTTAATTTCATGAAGAAAATATATTTTACAATTTTTTATCACACAACTGTCACTTTGAAAAATTAGTCTCAGTGCATCAGCTGTAGTATAGTGGTATTTTGGTGATTAAATGAAAAAATAAGTAAAATTAGAAAGCATACAGAAACCACTCCGTGGACTATTTCTAAGAATTTATTGGTAAGTATTCCTATCGACTGGTAATTAAAAAGTATGCGCTAATTGGATATCTATATGATTTTCTACGTCATCTCTCCCGTGGGTGTCGTACAATGTGACTAAGAATTTGAACAGCAATGCCAGCAGCGTTCCTTTTACACCACCTAGCAATGAACTGCGATTTCTTATTTTCTCGTGCTCGATATATGGCAATAGGCACGCCGGGTGTGATACCTGACTTCGAAAAGTGTAACACCGAATACCACGTCCCTGTAAGTTTACTAATACGAATTACGTAACAACGAATGCAAGCGTTGGTTTATATACTTTTTCATCCCACCATCTCGGAAAAGGCGTTTTTGCTCTGCGATATCTGAGTGCAAAAGCCGTTTTTATCCTCTAGAGTATAAAGTAAATTTGAATTTAGAACATCGTGTGCAATGAGTTTGTGAATTCAAAACATCATTATACCTATTTATTTCTACCTCCATGGTGCCGAAATTATCATGCAACCTATTTTAATTTGTTAAATACTCAGACTCGGAACCTTCTTGGTGTACTTTTTTTGTAATTAGCTTTGCGCGCGCCATTTTCTGTTCACGTCATAAATTTGTTAAAACCTTGGAGTTCCGTGACGGTCAATCAGCTTGGCGTCAATCTTGCTTTAAACATTTTGATCGTCTACAATGCTTGCTTGATGCTTGAGTCAAGCATTTAAAAGCTTTTTAGGTTTGTTTGATTTGTTTACGCTAGCAACGGAACAAAAACATACAGAAAATCAACGTGCTTGATTCAAGCTGATTGACCGTCTCAGAACTCCATTAGGGACGGTAATTTTTATTAGGTACTTACAGGTGTGTCTGGATAAATTTTGCGGGTGTGGCTGGGTAGATGGGTGGATGTTGGAGGTGTGTCTGGGTGAATGGGTGTTTTGTGGGTGTGTCTAGGTGAATGGGTGTTTTGTGGGTGTGACTGGGTGAATGGGTGTTTTGTGTGTGTTTCTGGGTGAATGGGTGTTCTTTGGGTGTTTCTGGGTAAACGGGTGTTTTGTGGGTGTTTCTGGGTGAATGGGTATTTTGTGGGTGTTTCTGGGTGAATTTGTGTTTTGTGGGTTTTTCTGGGTGAATGGGTGTTTTGTGGGTGTTTCTGGGTGAATGGGTGTTTTGTGGGTGTTTCTGGGTGAATGGGTGTTTTGTGGGTGTTTCTAGGTAAATGGGTGTTTTGTGGGTGTTTCTAGGTGAATGGGTGTTCTGTGGGTGTTTCTGGGTGAATGGGTGTTTTTTGGGTGTGTCTGGGTGGATGGGTGTGTATTGCGGGTGTGAATGTTATGGGTGTTTCTGGGTGTGTGTTGAGAGTGTGTTTGGGTTAATGGGAGGGCGTTGTGGAAGCTTCTGGGTGAAAACAGAAACTGTTGTGTGATTGTATTTTTTTTTGTATTTTGCAATTTCCTCGTTGGGGGGGATGAAAAGTTACGTGTTGCACTCGAGTGCAAAGATTTTTCACCTTGTGCTCTTTTGATTCCCTCGCTGTCGCTCAGGATTCTAATTTTAGAATCCTTCGCTAGCTCGGTCATCAAAATTGAGCACGCGGTTAAAAAACAACTTTGCACTCACGTACAACAAATAACTATTTTTTGCCAGGGGTTAAATGCATTTACGCATCCCCTCGCAGCGGCGCGGCGGGAACTCCGCCACGAGGTGTATGTGGGACTCGGGCTAAAGACGTACCTCCCATACGCCACTAAACATCCCCTGGGTGTCTCTCCTCAACGCATTGACGGGGCCCTAGGGTATGGCGATAGCCTTCCATCCATCGCTCCCCCGTCGCGTTGCCCACCTATGGCAGGCTCTCCTCCTAAAGGCCGTAGCACCCAGCGCCGCGGCTCACCCCAGAAGTTCCTCCGTCGGGCTAAAGTTCCCGGTTCGGCGAACGAACTTCTACTGCTCAAATGGGCAAGCCCGTAGCACCCTCTCAACCTATGCACACAGCCGCCGGACAAACGCCCCGACGCGGCCTCACACACGTCTCCAATAGTGGTGACAAAAGGGGCCCGGATGAAACTCAGCGTCAAATATAAGGCTATGGTCTGCGCATTGGCCCCCTCCGAAGGCGGTGGCCATCCCGTGGCCGAAGCGCAAATGCGCCGTTACCCCCACGTCTTAGGTGGGAGTTCCAACGCAGTGAGGGCACCAGGGTCTGCATCGACCAGCCAACGCTGCCTCTTCCGGCACCACCATTGGAGACCACCTACGACCAAAGGCCGTACCTCCTCTGTTCCAAAGTTAGCTGTTTGGTCCGAAAGTCAGACCAGGCGTTGGCCAGGGTGCACCACGTGGAGGTCTTGGAACTTCGCACCCCGTTGGATTATATACTTTTTTTTATTTATTTTTTATCGGGGTTAAAATGCCTTTACGCACTTCCCACGGTCCCGGGACTTGGGCCGTAGGGGTGTGTGGGACTCCCCGGCGTGTAAAGAACGCCGGGACTACACCACTAAAATATCCCCGGTTCTCCATCTTCTGCCGACTACGCGGGGGGGAACGAGGGCGTCCGCTAAGCCTTCTCCCAGAGTCCCCCGCTCGGCCTATTGTCCGCAGACGGACTCGTCTGTGCGCGGTTTGAACCACGCTGCACCTTCTCCGCGGGGACATACCGGAGAACGTGTATGTCGCCGCGCCACATTGGACCACAAAAGCGAACGCTGGAAAAAGGGTCCCGCCCAGCATTCGGTGGTCTACGAGGGCAGCGTGACGGCAAAAGAACCTAACCTAAAAGTAAAAGGTACGTGGACAAAAACCTACTCCATGCCAAGCTCCATGGATATAGCTCCACTCCATGGGCATACCATTTCTAATATTGAAATTTTCTCAATAACCATGATATTTCAAGCTTGGCTATTATTTTTAAAATACTGTTTATAGGTCTATTCTATACTAAAGATTCGCAAAAATAAATTGACATAAATTAATCTGAGAGTTTGAAAAATAATGATGTCTCACTTTTGAGATTGACCCAGTAGTAAAATATTTCCAATAATTTTTCAAATTTTTTTTCTATGATTTTTGTCGATAATTTATGATCTAGTTAAAGTGCAATCTCGAGAAAGTGCAATTTCGCATGGGGGTGACCCTTGCGGGATTGCACTTTATCTAGAGACACAGTGTATAGTTGTTTATAATTTTTTTTTTCACTCACACCTATCATCTAGCCCAAAGTAAGTAGCCTAAGCACTTGTGTTATGGATACTAGAAGATAAAGATAAAGATAGTTTTATTTACTAAACATGTGTAGGAACATATTACATTTACGTCATATGTACAGATGTCATGGTTGTCTGAAAGAAGACGAAGACGGACATATTTTAATATAATTATGTATATAAATGTTGAAAATATACTACATAAACATATACACCGTGTGGTGACGGTAGAGTAGAATACAATTGTCACCACCCCAAAACTCTCCCGTGGGTGTCGTACAAGGCGACTAAGAGAAATCATTGATGAGGAATGGGCAGCAGCGTTCCTCTTATACTACCCAGCAATGTACTGCGACTTTTGTGCCCGATAAATGGCAATAGGCTCGCCACCTATTACATGGGACCTGACATATTTGGCGAAACGTGGGTGCTAGTTCACCTCTGCCCACCCCTTCGGGGATATAGGCGTGATTTATGTATGTATGTATAAACATATACACAACCATGACTCGGGAACAAATATTTGTGTGTATCACAAAATTTGCCCCTACCAGGTGTCGAACCCGGGACCTCTTGGCCAATACCCAGCCCATCTGAGCAATAATAATATAATGACTACAGATAGCACTAGCAGAGTCTGTGACAGTGTTTCTCTGGTACATCTCAATCTCTATTGCTGTAAAATACAGCTCCCTGTGGGTACAAAAATATATAGAAAAAAATCTGCTAGAATACTTACAAAGTGAAGATGCGCTGTCATATTCATTGGTAAATTTTTAGATGAACTTTCATGGGTGCAGCTGAAACAATTTTAGAGAATCAGACATTGTTGGTTTGCTCACTTCAAGTTCATCATCATCCTCAAATATATTAAATAGGTACTATTTAACATGACAATTTTTAGACAGAAGTTGGACATACAGCTTTTTTCAATCTAATGACACTATTTTGTTTGACAATTGGTAACAATTTGTAAATTTTGAAAAATCATTTGCACGTTGTATACTTCAACAGGATATGTTGGTAAATTATTTTTATGTCACAACTGAAGTGTATCATATTCTTGCAATTAAATACATAATAATTATTATTATCTCCTTTATTATATTTAAAATACATACAATATTATATCTCTTAATATTAATTTTGTACAATGATCTTTACATTAAAAAAAATAACAATATTATTATAATCAATACACTTTTAATATCCCCACTGCGAGGCACAGGCCTTTCCTATTAATGGATGGAAGAATATAGGGACATCCACAGATATATCAATGGGACAACCCACCACGCTGGCCCAGTTGAGTGCGGATTGGTGGATAATAACGACTTCTGATGCAGCCTGGGCTAACGGCTATACGGGCCTTTTGAAGCAGGGAGGAACTCTAGGTAATGGTCACCCACCCAAACTAATGGCCGGCCTTAGCGAACATTGCGTACTAATGCTTATTTTACGCAATCGCAGGCCGAGCGCGCTAAGCCACGGCGCTATCGAGCTTACAAGCTTATAATTAAATTAATTAAATAAAACAGATTTGAAATAAAACAACTTGTACGGATAAGACTCGCGTATAATTTGGTGTTTGGCATATTAATTATTTAACCCGACGTTTCGATCACAGTTGTTTAATTCCAAATGTGTAGTGCTCGTGCAAATATAAGAAAACATTATAAATAAAACAGAGTTATTTTTACACCCTCGCATAAGTAATTCGCTTTGCAGGAAACTCGCCAATCGCTAGCATTAATAAGTGGAACTTGTATACTATATAACTAGAGAACAAAACATAGCATTCCTTATGGTCCATTTTTTATTTTCTATTTGTATGCCAGATATTGCGAGACATTGACAATGCGCAGTATGTTTCCTCTTCCATTCATATCGGTCAGACGTCATCAAGCCATCCACTCCCTTTTGATTCATATCATCCATCACACCGTAAAGGTGCTAGTGATGAATGCTCGACATCCGTGTCTAGCATAAAAATAATGGCTAGTTCTTGCCCTTTATATCACCTGGGGGCCTACCGCCTAACTCGATTGCTGATGATAGCTATATTGCAATGCACTGCTTACGGCTATAGAAGCCATCCTGAATTTTTAGGCGACACAAATTTTGTGCCAAATTCATACAATATCATTCGGTGACCATTCGTTCAAAGCTAAAGCTAATAGTTTAGGTACATTTGGTGCGAAATGACAGCATGACGTCATAAACTATAGTTTTTGCTTTAGCAATCGAGTTAGGCGGTAGGCCCCCTGATCATACAACTATGGTAAGTAACGATAAGGGCCGAAGATGGAATCAAGCTTCACCTGGAACCCTCAACCGCAGAAGGGCGGGCTATCTTATCACAATTTTATTGTCCTAACACAATAATGCTGTTATCATTATTATTATGGCGGCAGATTGATAAGATGGTGGTAGCGAGCTTGGTGGACTTGAAAGAAGTCCTACCTCCAACAAAACCGTATACAAATTTGTATAACAAATGTGTATTCCCCCCCTGGGGTTCGAACCCGGGACGTCTAGATAGACACTAGACCACGTAGGCGGTAGGAGGGTAGGTCAGGAGCAGTAGATCTAACACGCGACGTGAACAAAATCTATCTCTACCACCTGACATTGTTTTGTTTCGGGATTTAGTGGGAGTTAAAATATGTTTTTTTTCCCCGAGGAGATTGGGGGAAATTGGACACCCACAGGAGAGATTGGGGGTGGTTGCAACTGTCTGGCAATAGGCTCGCCACCTAATGGGAGGACCTAACATGGTTGGCAAAACGTGGGTGTTAGTTCACCTCTGCCTACCCCTTCGGGGCATAAATAGGCGTAATTATATGTTTGATTATATGTATGTGAGGTCCAATGTAATAGGTTGGCTATTATCCAATGTGTATGGCACCCATTTTATTATCATATTAATCAAACATAATTATCTACTTACGAGTATTTATTTATATACTTTGATGAGTTGAAATCTATGTACAAAACAGATGTCTCGGCCACATAGAGGGTACTATTGTCCTGCAGTATGTTGGGTTGGCAATCTGAATCCTTTACACTATAAGTTACACTGAGTCCTGTAAAAAAGGTAATATATTTATAATATTGGTTGGTTTATGCGATCGCCTCCTCATTTGTTAGTATTTAATAATAATCATTAACTAATATCAGTCATCACCAGCCCATTAACATCCTAACTGCTGGGTCACAGGCCCTTCCTATGCATGAAAGAATATAGGGAGAAAAGGGTCATACCCCACCACGCTGGCCCATTGCGGATTGATGGGTGGGTGTTAACGACTGCAGATGCAGACGAGATCAACGGCTTAACGTACCTTCTGAGGCACGGAGGAATTCCAGATAAATAAAAAGCAAACATTTCTTAGTTTACGAGATCAGGCCGAGCGCGTCAAGCCACTGCTCTATCGAGGTGCTCATTCAATATTTTATAATATAATACCAGGAGACTTTTTGGTCACTGAAAAAAGTTTAGGAATTCGTTCAGACCATCAAACGAAAAAATATCCCAAACTCACAACACCCAAATGTATGAAACAGTACAGCTGTTATTTTTTTCGTGAATTTGGAGTTGCTCCCATGATGAAATTTGTTAGTTTGATGGTCTGAACGACTTCCAAAAATTTTTGCAGTGACTAAAAAGTCTCCTGGTATAAATATTTCAAAGAAAAAGAGGCTAGAAGAATTTCGAAAAATTATATAAAATTATTGCCTTGGTGCCGGAGTCGAACTCGCGTCTTCCGCAGTGCGGCGGCTGCCCATACCTTTCAGCCAACCAATTTTTCTGACAGTTCTTTTGTATTAATTTTTCCAACATGTATGCAAAGTTCAAAAAAAATTCAAATCATACAAGGGTAAGTGTATATTCCTCTCCCAACCATCAACATAGTCACAGCAGTCCCCCCGCCACCCGCACATGGTACACGCCGGAATAATCTTAATACCTTGAGCAGTAAGAATTGGAATGTTGTCTCACCAATCACTCTCCGCTCATCGGTCTCTCGACATGGTCATGGCCATCTCTTTTCTATGCATTCATTCAATAATAGCACTTTTCCGGTGTGATGGGCGATATGAATTAAAAGGGTGTGGATGCAGGCTCGATGATGTATATCCGGTGTTAATGGAAGAGGAAGCATACTGCTAAGAGAGCAGGAAGAAGAAGTGGTTGAAACTGTGCGTATGGATCGAGTTTACAACAGTCGTGGGTTATGTACTAGGAAACTGATCATCAGGACTAGTTTAGAGTTGCATTTACTTACCGTTGGCTAGAGTTAACTTGGAGCAGGTAAACAACACGGTCACAATCAAAAGACACTTGGTACACATTGTCGATCCCAAACACAATGCGAAAGCGGCGCTGGAGCAACGAGGAAAATGACAGATTTACAATTTTAGCTCATAACGTCATAATGTTATAATAGTTACACGTAATCTTCAAGGATAATTATTGTTGTAAATAATTGAACAAAAGCTTTTGCACCTAAATGTGATTCAGGAACAGTGAAATCCGAAATAATTAATTAATTAGATTGATTCTTGATTCTGTGGTAATACCTACTTGGTCTTCTTTTGCATAGCGAATTGAGACTTCTTTTGACTATGATCAATTTGATATAAAGCGGGGAATTGAGAGGAATTCAAGGAGCTCACTAGCGCAGTGGCATAGCCCGCTTGGCCTGTGATTGCGTAAACTAAGCAATGCTCGATAAGGCCGGTCATTGGATGGGGGACCAAAACTTAATAATCTCTAATTCCTCCGTGTTTAGGAAGGCACGTTAAGCCGTTGGTCCCGGCTGCGGCAGTCGTTAATACGCTCCAACCCACACTAGGCTAGCGTGGTGGGTATGCCCCAATCCCCCTATATTCTTCCATCTATAGGGAAGACCCATGCACTAGCAGTAGGGAAATTAAAGGGCTGGTGATGATGATGATGATGATGCGGGCATGCCTGCCTGCAGATATGCCCGCCGGTCCATGTTTTATTAGGTCTGTGTTTGCGTAGTGATTGACTGCGACAGTCAGTCTGGCCTAGGTATACGGTATACTACCACATAAGTATACAAATGAAATGAGGTCCGCGCGGGCATGTCCGTGTAGTGAATTCACCGTCAATTTATTTCGAAGGAAAACCGTTCGAATTACTTCGAGTGGTGGGCACTGGTCGAAATTTAATTTAATCGAAATAAGGATTCAAAATTTAAACTCGAATTCGGAAAAATCTCGTGTATGGCGAGAATCGGTCCCCAGGGCAGGGAGAAGAAAATTTACAATAATATTGAAAAATGGTAATAGAAAAATGCAATGGCTGCGTGCGGATTGGACTGCGCTTGATCACCTATCAGTAGTCTTCGCTGTACTTTGTCACCGGTTCTTTGTTTATAATATTTTAATCCGACAAAGCTCCAACACCGGTTTAATTCATACCTTTT
This sequence comes from Cataclysta lemnata, assembly GCA_963931975.1. NCBI lineage: Eukaryota > Metazoa > Arthropoda > Insecta > Lepidoptera > Crambidae > Cataclysta > Cataclysta lemnata. The sequence goes on from CAWVPI010000106.1 coordinate 14,498, forward strand.
TTGTATTTCAGAAAAGATACATACTACACAAACCCTACCTAATTAACTCTAAAGGGATATACAGTGGGGCTTTATACACCAACACCCATATTTCGCCAAATATACCCAATCCCTCGGGACCTAATCCCAGCATTTAATAGGGGGCAAGCTTTTTGCCAAATATCGGGCACGTGAATTGCAGTATTTTGCTAAATGGTAGAACATTAGGAGTGGTGACAGATATAATCTACTTTGCCGTAACCGTCCTAATATTTAATAAATATCTGATGTTTAAATTATTCTTGAAAAAATATCATTATGTCGGTGCGCCGTAATCATAGCGAGGAACGGAAGGGCAGTGGCTTAGCGCGCTGGGCCTACGTCTGCGCAAACTAAGCAATGTTCGCTAGAGCTGGTAATTTCATGGATAACCAAAAACATGTCAATTGCTAGGTGGCATAAGAGGAGCGTTGTTGGCCATTGTTCTTGCTGTCGTAACCCTTTGTCGGCTTGTACGACACCCACGGGAGAGATGGGGTGATGACAATTGTATTCTGCTCTGCGTCACCACACGGCGTTCCTGCGTTGTGCAGTCCCTGTAGCCATCAATACCCACTGGGCCAGCGTAGTGGTCCCCTTTACTCAGATTCTTCCATCCATTTGAAAGCACATACTTTAGGGATGTCTGTCCTTTCAAATGGCTTCGCACGTTTTACGTGTTGGTGAACTCGATCGAGCCTTAGGCTTGAGTTCACCAACAGGTTTTGACGATTCTCCCATACATACGGGAAATATGTCAAAAATGATGGTTTAATTAATAATCGCCCGTTTAAGTGGTGGTGAACTCAGGCCTTACTGCTGCACTCAGAGACATCAAATAACGTTAACGAGTACTTACTGTCAAAAAATGACAATTCAAAACTACTCGCTATTCTTGTCGGGTCTATGGTCTAGATTTGAATGAAATTTTTTGACATTAAGCAGTCATTAACTTTAATTGACGTCTCTGAGTGCGGCAGTAAGAGATGCCCCGCCCTAATCTATTTCAAAACTAGTCGTGAGTCGATTACGCAGGTATATGTATACGTTATTATAAAATAAAACATTTTATATTGCAGTTGTTACATACATACATAAATCACGCCTATATCCCCGAAGGGGTAGGCAGAGGTGAACTAGCACCCACGTTTCGCCAGTTATGTTAGGTCCCATGTAATAGGTGGCTAGCCTATTGCCATTTATCGGGCACAAAAGTCGCAGTGCATTGCTGGGTGGTATAAGAGGAACGCTGCTGCCCATTCCTCATCACTGATTTATCCGTAGTCGCCTCGTACGACACCCACGGGAGAGATGGGGGTGGTGACAATTGTATTCTACTCTGCCGTCACCACACGGCCTTTATTGCAGTTGTTGTGTTATATAAAAATCGGTACAGTATTTCGTTAGAAATAATACAATAGGGATGATGACACTAACAAAGAATCAGTGAAATAATGATTTATAATATTAATTTAGGTTAAGGAGATTCGTTAATAGTGACTAGATATCAGATTAAACTTGTGAGGAATATACCTTTATCAATATTTTATAAAAATAAAAATACAAAACTTAGAAAGAAAGAAGAAATATTGATTGAGACACAACAAAGAAACAAAAGGTATTAAACATAAAAACATTTAAAAAAAAATGTCTCAATCGGTCTTAGCAATCCGCCATAGTTGCTAAAACGCCTAGTGACGTCAATATTCCGTTATCTCCATTTGACATTTTATCTGCCAATCAAAATCGCTAGTTTATTATAGAAACTGTCATTTTACGAGATAGTGACGTCACACAGACGCCGTTGCCATTTGGCGTTTTGGCGGAAATTTTAAATTGCATTATTCTAGACATGTTTTTTTCTATCAAAATCGAAAGTTTTTAC
>CAWVPI010000107.1:0-15901 GCA_963931975.1 Cataclysta lemnata
ACGCTCGCGTGCGCCGGCGGGCACGAGGATCTCGTCGAGCTGCTGCTGTCGCGCGGCGCGGACATCGAGCACAGGGACAAGAAGGTGATTGATACATTCACATTTGTTTACGTGCGAACATAGTACGCGCACACACACAGTCATGCGACCACGTAGTCCACTTCACTCTTATTTACATGGGAACATAGTACACACAAACACACAGTCATATGAGCACGCCCATCCATAACCGGCCTTAGCGAATTTTGCTTGGTTATACAAGAACGTGCAAACACTCAAACGACATACACTTGTACGTATTACGTATACACTTGTACACAAGGGCTTGCGCCCAAACATGCTCATCTAGTGCTCGAGCAAATATGAGAGAACATTATATTTAGTGACTACTACTCTAACTAACTTGCTGTTAGCTAGCACCCAGACTACATGCCTGTGCTAGATAACGTGTGAAGGCATTAAAAAATGCCATTCACCATACTTAATGGACGGGTTGATGGTCCAGTACAACACACATGTCAGCTCACCTGAGTTTATATGGCTATCTGTCTCGGATGTCAAAGATAACTAGGGTGACCATGAAATTAATTTTTTTCTTCACAAACTTACCCAGGGCTTCACACCGCTAATACTAGCGGCGACGGCGGGCCACGAGAAGATTGTGGAGATCCTCTTGAACAACGGCGCTGACATCGAGGCGCAGTCTGAGCGGACCAAGGACACGCCACTATCACTCGCCTGCAGTGGCGGCCGTTACGAGGTGACCATTTAACTAGATCTTTAGGATATCACAGTACGTTGTATAAAACTGATAGGTGCGCTTTGTTTTCGTGGGAAAATTTGTGGTGACAGCAAAGACTTGGACTGACGTCCTTATGTGTATGCGCATATTGACAACTATTATTAATAAAATATTTCATAACTAGAATTGTATAAAGACTTTTTAATTAGGTATATTGTATTCTAACAACTGTTTATATAATAAACACTACCTTGAGTAATTATGAAATCGTCATCATTATTCGCCTGCCCTATTCCTAGGGTATCTGGGGTCGGCGCATTTAGTTTTATACTTTCATACATTACGGTCATCATCCCTTGACATAATTAAATAATTGACACAAAATAGTAATTTTGAGAATTAGCTTGGGGTTTCAAGACTCGATTTGTATGACAAATTGTTATTGTTAAATTTATTAAAAATATAATGGTGTTAATCAGGTTGTGGAGCTAATCCTAGGCCGCGGCGCCAACAAGGAGCACCGCAATGTGTCGGACTACACGCCGCTGTCTCTCGCCGCCAGCGGCGGGTACGTCAACATAATCCGGTTGCTGCTGCATCACCAGGTACGGTACCACGCTACGCCACATGACACAAATACCCAACCTACAGATAATTGGATCATTTAGTTCGTTAAAATAAAAAAAAATAAAGGAATAGAATCCTTATTGTGTAAAGGAGGATATGATAGCGAGAGAAGTGGATGAGAAATTGATGAAAATAGAGAGCAGTGAAAGAAGAAAACATGTCGTAGAATAGTCCTTCAGAATGCGTTGTAAGCTACCGTCGCCAGCGCAATGAATACCGGCGCTGTGATTTCGATGGATTGGATACACATTGTCATGGTGTGTTTATTGAAAATTTTTGTTTACTGATTCTAATTTACAATGCTGTGAGAATTAATATATTATGTTTTTCTTCTTTCTATTTTTCAAATAATTTTTTTTTTCCTAAATTAAATTAAATCAAAAATTATTATTTTAAATATTTATTAGACAACCTTTCTTACTGATTATAATTACTCGACAGGCGGAAATAAATTCTCGCACGGGGTCGAAGCTCGGCATCTCACCTCTAATGTTGGCGGCCATGAATGGGCACACGGCCGCCGTCCGCCTGCTGCTGGACTGCGGGTCGGACATCAACGCGCAGATCGAGACCAATCGGAACACGGCCCTCACCCTCGCTTGCTTCCAAGGTACACGCTGTTGTCATCTTCCTAACCTGCCCCTCTAGCCATGTGCCAAATCTATTCGAATCACCCACGGGAGAGTTTTGGGGTGGTGACAATTGTATTCTAGTCTGCCGTCACCACACGGCAGCTTAAAAAATAACGACACATAAATTTCACTATATAACGTCACAAAGCAGTGATAATAGTTTTCGGTGCTTATTTGTTACCCATGTTGTATTCTAAAAGACCTCTTGCGGGCCTAGCACGGGGACGTCGACAAGTCTCTCTCCACCACTTAACAGTATTTAGTGGGAGTTTCGACATGAAAAGATTTTCTTTCCCCCGAGGAGATATGTCCCCGTCCCGTGCTACGGGGGTTGAGGTCTCTTTCTCGGCATGACAACGTTATATGACGTAGGGCGGCACGAGGTGGTGAGCCTGTTGCTGGACCGCAAGGCGAACGTGGAGCACCGCGCCAAAACGGGGCTGACGCCGCTGATGGAGGCCGCCAGCGGCGGCTACGTCGAGGTTGGCCGCGTGCTCCTCGACAAGGGCGCCGACGTGAACGCGCCGCCGGTGCCCTCCTCGCGGGACACTGCCCTCACCATCGCCGCTGACAAGGGGCACACCAAGTTCGTCGAGCTCTTGTTGCAAAGGTTAGTCGCCCTTTTTTTTTGAAGCACCTCAAGCTGTTGGCCTCGAAGACTTTACAGCGTCTACCGGGGTTTTTGAGAAAGGCGAAGACCTTGTCCTCGAGCTTTACAATCGAGTACTCTCTGAGAGGATTTCTCCACGGCAGGCATACCCAAGGGGGGACGATATCTCCCTGGGAAGATATACTGCCGCGGAGAGACTAAATTAACATTTAAAAGAAACAATCTTAAAAAGGTTTCTTTTAATTAAAAGAATCGTTTACGAACGCCATTTAAGAAACAATTTTCGGAAGTTACAAGAGGTTGTTTTGTAAAATATTACAGGCGGGCGGCGGTAGAAGTAAAAAATAAAAAAGGAAATTCTCCCTTATGGCTGGCGGCGAACGGCGGACACCTCACGGTCGTCGAGATGCTGTACTCTGCTGGTGCCGACATCGACTCACAGGACAATAGAAAGGCGAGTTATTGTTATATGATCACATTCTCGATCATCAAATAATATTACTCGTGTGTAATATTATTTGATTTATATGTAGTTTTAACTTCTTTAACGGCCTCAAATGCTAAATAACTTTTTATTTTCAGGTTTCTTGCCTAATGGCTGCTTTCAGAAAGGGCCACACGAAAGTAGTCAAATGGATGGTAGGAGTTGTTACGCAATTCCCCTCTGACCAAGAAATGACTAGGTTGGTGAAATTGTGTTTTTTCTTTCTATGTTTCTATTAATTTCGTAGGTTCATATTTGATTCCATAAGATTATAACTCCTTCAATTTATTTTTTTCGAGTTCTTCAATTCTATTTCTGGGGAGTTCGATATCGCAGTGGCTTAGCGCTCTCGGCCTGCGTCTGCGCAAACTAAGCAATGTTGTAAGCACCGTTAAATAAAATGGCGCGACTGCGTCGCTGTCCCGCAGGTATATCTGTACGATATCCGACAAGGAGCTACTGGAGAAGTGCCAGGAGTGCGTGAGGGTGATCCGCGCGGCCAAGGAGACGCAGGCGGCACGCGCCAACCAGAACGCGACCATCCTGCTCGAGGAGCTCGAGTCGGAGCGATGCCGCGAGGAGTCGCGCCGCCAGGCCGCCGCGCGCCGCCGCGAACGCAAAAAGAAGAAGAAGATGGAGAAGAAGGTAACGGTAAATACCCCCCTTTTTATATACTTTTTTCTTCTAATCATTCTCAACTCGGGGTCTAGCCAAGTGGCTTATCTATTGTAGAAAACAGAAGTATGAAACTTACGTAGTGTCTTCTCTGTAATACGTCACTTTCATACATTTTGTATGAAACTATGCGTTTGATAGATTAGACACTTGGCTTGGGGGGCTAGGCACTCTCCAACGCCAAGCACGATCGAAATGAGACTTCACTATGAAATCTGTCTGACGCTGATATTGCAGTCGTGTAAAATTAACGTAATCACGCAGTTTAGATAACTTCCTTGATTTGAAAGATGAAGAGTTCATAGTAAAGCCCTAACGCTTCTCTCATATTCATAGTACATAAACTGATTTAATACCATGATAAAAGATTGCAAGCTGGTCCTAAATTAGATTGGGAAAAAAGGATCACGTACATCGGATTAGAAATCTCGGCGTAATCGGTGGCTATTCATAAATTATAGTATAAATCAAGATATCTTGTGCGCGATTAGAACTTTACGGACTAAGGTCTTGTCAACAAGTCTCAAGGACCACAATATCCTATTAGACCTACATACAAAATTATGTGAAAGTTTCAACAAAAATTATGACTACTTCTGTCTATAAATAGTTTCAGTGGTTGTTTACAAACTCATTTTGAAAGAGGTATTATAGATATTTGAGTCCGTACACAAAATGTATATCAATGGCAGGAGGAGCGGCGCAAACTGCAGGAAGAGAACGACAAGAATTGCCTGTACAGTGAGAAGGCTCTCGGAGACTCCGAGGGCGGCGAGCCCGACGACGAACCTACCGCCAAGGAGGAGGGTGACTCGGGCATCGACGCCAACTCACAGGTGAACATTGCCGACCATTTTTTTAGCAGGACATTTTTCTTCTTTCTGCCTTTATCCCGCTCTAGGCGGGGTCGGCACAACATTTTTTCTTCTTCTACTCCTCTCTATCCTTCACCAATTTCTCATCCACTCCTCTGGCTATCATATCCTCCTTTACCCAATCCATCCATCTTACATCTTACGTTGATACCTAAAATTCTACATTTTTTTTTATATGATAATCCCTAACGTCGAGGTGTGTACATACTTCGACTTTATAATACATAGTCGCCGCCGATACTGAACAAAATTAAATGATACTGGGTAGTCGCCAAAATGTAGCCGATTATAACAGCAGTTATCTGTATTACAGGGTTCCTGTTCGTCCTCTGACGTGAAAGCGCCCCCTGCACCCAGTGCTAAATGTAAGAAGAAGAAAAAAGAAGAGAAAAGCACGCCTACGCCACCACCAACCACCACTAAAAAACAAACTGAGAAAGTTAGTATCATTTTCGTTCACTAAGCGCGACTGACTTTGAACAAGGGCTAGCCTATGTCATCTAATGACTACTGCGACTAACAACAGTCCACTCTTGTTAGCCAATACTGTGCAGGAAGAAAGGAAAACATCCTTTTCCAGCAAGTTTGAGAATAAAATTACCCATAAGCGCATTATCGACTTCACAGTGTTCACCAATAGCGCGAAGTAAAAGCATCATCCTCGGTCTGCCTCGTTTGTAATGAATATAGATTTATGCCCAATTGATTGTTCACAGAGTAAACCCAAGTTAGAGATAAAGCCGGAGAAGGAGGGCACGCCCAAGCCGGACAAGAAGGAGAAGGAGAACGTGGCGCCGCCCTCCCCGCGTCCCGCGCCCGCCCCCGCGCCCGCGTCCACGCCCGCTCCCGCGCCTCGCAAAGACAAGCCCGCGCCCGCGCCGTAAGTACTGCGCACTGAGCATGCGCATCACCCCGCACTACTGTACTGCCAGCGGTCTGTCTGCGCCGTCCGCGCTGTCAGTTACTACGCATTCAGAGCACCTTATTATTTATACTATACCATATGGGTCTACCAATGACATTTCGAATTCGCTAACTTTTTTTGACACTTGAGTGATAAACACTGAACTATTTACTGAACCATTACTACTTTACTATAACGCTATTGTGACACTTGTCCTGTGAAAACAGCAATGGATAAGTAAATAATAGGTTGGGGAAAAAGTTTCTTCGCATTTTTTAAGAAAATTCAAAACATTTTTTAATATAGTTTATTTACATTTAACTAAAGTATGTAGGTACCATTTTGTTCGATAACTTTTTGCCATCTTGTAGGTAGGGACATGATCCCATTGCTATAGAAATTTTGGGACTTCTGGTCAAAATACCGCGACAAGTGGTTTTGGCAGTCCTCTCGTGATGTTAACCTGACACTGCCTAAAGAATTCTGAAGAGACCGAAACAGGTGGAAATCTGAAGGTGCAAGGTCAGGACTATACGGCGGATGCATTAATACCTCCCAGCCAAACTCTCTTAATTTTTGCTGAGTGGCTAAAGATGTGTGAGGTCTAGCGTTATCATGATGAAAAACCACACCCCTTCTGTTGATTAATTCCGGCCGCTTTCGCTCAACTTCTTGCTTTTATCTCATCAGTTGTTCGCAGTAGAGTTCAGAATCGATGGTCCTGCCTGGTGGTAACAGCTCATAATGAATAATGCCCTTCCAATCCCACCACACACACAGCATCGCCTTGTTGCGAGTTAACCCGGGTTTCGCCACAGTCTGAAGCCTGACCGGCCTTTGACCACGACCTTTTTCACACGTTCTTGTCGTACGTGATCCACTTTTCATCACCAGTTATCAGCTTCTTCAAAAATGGTTCGGTTTCATTACGTCGTAATAAAGAATCACAAATGAGTACACGGTTCATTAGGTTTCTTTCAGTGAGCTCGTGAGGTACCCAAATGTCGAGCTTTTTTGTGTACTCAGTTTTTTCAAATGCGCCAAAACTGTTTTGTGGTCAATTCCCAGTTCTTGAGCTACGTCGTAACTACTGACATGCCGATCTTGCTCCACTTTTTCAAAAATGGCATCCATTTTATCTGTAATAGGGCGACCAGAGCGACGTGCATCTTTGACATCAAAATTTCCGAATTGAAAACGCTTAAATCAAATTTGTGCTACTCTCACAGACACTGCACTAGGTCCATAAACATCGCAAATTTTTTTCGCGGCTTGCGTTGCATTTTTACCTTTTTTGTAGTAAAATTTTAAAATGTATCGAATTTCTTCATTAGATTCACTCATCTTGGCGGTACGAAAAACAAATGAAAATCACACATTTTCCTAATTTGAATTTGGAATTATGTTCTTTAAAATTTAAACTTTCAATGATACCAAAACCAGCCAGATACAAATAGTATAGCCAAAGAGATTTTATTACAAGTTTATATTATACATACTATAATGCGAAAAGACTTTTTCCCCAACCTAATAGTTCGGTGATCATCACTTTCAACTGTGATGATCACCGAACTATTAGTCAAAAAAAGTTAGCGAATAGGCCTACTGCTCTGGTCGAATGGTCATATCGCTGGCCCAAAAGGATTCGAATCCTGGTAGGGAAAATCAACTGTTCTTAAGTCATGATTGTTTCTATTTTTATGTAGTATATTAAAATTTTGTCCGTCGTCTAGTTAATATATTATTGATATAACACGAATACTCATTAAGAAAATATGAAGCAATGATACTTCTTGTGGCTGTGTGTTATACTAATACGCATAGTTTTAGGTTAAAAAAAGCATGCCAAGTCATTCGTTTCCAGTAAACTTCAAAGGTATTTCATGACTCGCGTGTGAAAAATTAAAAAGTTAACAGAACTATACTCCAAAGTAATCGATTATTTATATTTATGAACGTAGGTAAATGTCATTTTTTTATAGCTGGGTATAAAAATGAGTGCTCTGAGTGTTAGTAGCGCGGCACTTCCTGTTCCTAATAGCTTAGGTGATAGTGCAAACCAGCAAGCCTTATCAAGTACTGCCCGCAATATTCTGGAGTGGTTATTTAACTGCTATTTTTTACAGGTTTAGCTCGATTCCATCAACTACATAGAAAGTTGAATATTTATTTGTGTAATAAGAAATATTTTGCTAAATGTACAATGTGTATATGCATTTGCATACGCAGTTGAACTGGTTTAATTTTGAATTGAGCTAAGCAAATTAAATATTATTATGTTTTCCAAGAATGTAATATTTGGTTTTGGGTTTAATGGAGTGGTAGGGTTGAATAGAAATTGACTGTAGAATAAAATTGCATGCTTTTAGTATTTGTGCGGGCTATGCTTAATTTATTTTGTATATAAAAACCAGCAATACAATAAAATGTAGGTGCAATTTATAAAAGGGGGTATAGGAATAAAATTGTTGTTCTTGCAGAAAACCCGAAGAGGATAGCCCTAAGAGCATTACAGTACAGAATGTTAATAAATATGGGAATAGCTCTAGAAAGACTCAAGTGTTCGAATCCACTAGGCACAATGTGGATAAAGACGAGTTTGACACGACCGACAAAAATAAAAAGAGTCACAAGTATCAGTAAGTTTACAATTATATTAGTAAAACTCACGAGACATCATTTTATATGAGACATTACATGAATCAGTGTCAAAGTTGTTACGTCACAGTGTGTCGACGCGAGTGCAGTAGTCGTAGACACAGTCGTGCATGCCGCGTATATAATGATCTCTGACATCACACACCTCACCTATGGCTTTAATGCATGCCTCTCTCAATTATTTGAGCTATTAATTTATATATATTGCGCTTTATTTTAAATATGGGTTGAAGGTAAACATTTACAAAACGTGTAACAAAATATACTCAATCTAGAAGCATACATAATATATTTCGAGTTTGATATTAAATTCTGTAAACATTTTGTTTGTATATCACTAATTTTAAAATAAAGCTTATTTTCCAACAGAACTCTTAATGATGTTTGTTTAATTTAACCCAATACAACTGTTCTGTAATAATGTGTATCCATTAACATTGTTGTTGTGTGTTGTTTCTCAAACAAGGGTTCGACAAAATGAATAGTACTGGGGTGTTGTACTGACGAGAGAGACTGATTTGTGTGGTGTGTTAGGTTCGAGGATAGCAAGAGCACATCGCCTAAAGGCAGCGTGGGCGGGCGCCGCGAGGACGGCTGGAAGGAGGTCGTGCGCAAGTCCAGCGTACAGACGCTCTCTACGCTCGAGCCTGGGTAAACTGCTTATCTTCTTATGATGTGCACTAGCACTACACATTTGGAAATTATATGTTCAAACAAAGGCTCGAGTCAGACACTAAAGCAGAAAATTACGATTTAAACGTCGATTTCTGACATTTTATTGTATGGAAGAACTGTCAAAAATTGTTTTATGTGATGGTGAACTCGAGCCTTATTATGCCAAACACCTAATTGTATAAAAGTCTAATCCGTAAAAGTCGTTTTAGTTCAAATGCTCATAAAATTATACATCTTGATAACGAATGCTACTTGGCAGCACTTAAAATTTGTCGCTCGCCCCTATTACATGGGGCAAGCCTAATGCCTAAAATAATTAGCGAAACGTGGGTGCTAATTCATATCTGCCTACACCTTCGGGTATAGATAGGCGGGATTTATACGTATATAGGTACATACATATTATATCAAAAGATAATATACAGCTTGACAAAAAAGTGTTTGGATAAAATTGTTTTGTTTTGTTCATTTTTAGTCAGATAACCGTTGAATTGAATCTAATAAATTAAAATACAATTGAATCGCAAAGTTACCAAAAAATTGGTAATTGAATTACCAGAGTTCGACAGCAAATCAGTGATATTTATTGGAAATAAAAATTAGTTCCATCTGTCTCCGCATCAAACACTTTTTTGCCAAGCTGTACAAAACAGGCTTTTGTCAACAATTAAACATACTACAACTATCTCATTTTCCATGGGCAGATGCAAGAAAGTGTGCGTCGCATCGCACGCGATCTCGCGCGTGATAGGCCGCGCTGGCACCAACATCAACGCCATCCGCGCCGCCACCGGCGCACACATCGAGGTCGACAAGCAGACCAAGGGACAGGGCGAGAGGATCATCACCATCAAGTAACTATAACAGAATCCCTTGACAATAATAAAATTAACTGTAAAATGCAAGATATACATTCTGAACAAGTTAAAATGTCACAATTAGCCAAATAACATACAAATCTCGAAATAATTATAATTTTAAGATGAACACTATTGAAGAATATCTCGTGAAGTATAGAATTTATTTTCTCTAATCAACCAAGGTAATCGATATTGCCGGAGTTAGTGAGTGTCGGATTTGATGTTAACCATGGTAACCTAGACAATTCGCCAATCTATTCTAACGAATAGAATACAAATGTAATTTTATGACAGCTTCTCTTACGTTTGACACGACGGTCAGCTTCATGCATCATCATCATCGCCCTGCCGTTATCCCATCCTAATTGGGGTCGCCGCAATATGTCCTTTTTCTCCACTCTCTTCTGTCACTCGTCTCCTCATCCACATCCATCACCTTTATATTCACATCTCACACAATCCGTTTCAATTTCATACATTGCTCGAATAGATTGGCCACTTGTTTAGGAGGGGCAGGCGATAACATGTTGACTGTTCACTCGCAGGGGCTCCGCGGAGGCGACCAAGCAGGCGGGCGCTCTGATCGCGGCAATGATTCGCGATCCGGAGGCGGACATCGCCCAGCTGCTGCCCAGGCCGGTGGTCAAGCCCCCGCAGCCGCAGCCGCCGCCCCCGCAGCAGCCCAAGCCAGCCAAGCAGCCGCCGCCCAAGGTATATAATTTTACATATATACATCAGTACGCTGGACTGAAGGTTGTCATCTAAAAAATAAAGCCAATTTGATTATCGCCATCTTGGCGCTGATGGCACTGGTGTACGAAGGTGAAGTTCACAGAACTAATATAAGAGATGCATTTGTAATGTCAAACACAAGCAACAAACGTCAAATTTGGGACCCTTGCCGCTCGATGGGGCGCTTCAAATCGGCACAAGAAACATTTGACATTTTAGTAGACGTATTCAGTTCAACGTACTTGTATAATAGAGGTCAGAGTCAGTGATTACCACCGTTGTCCTGTGTTGGCTGAGTGATATTCACTTGGTGTGTTGGTTAGCAGCAGCAGCAGCAGGCGGTAACCGTCAGCGCCAGCAGCCGCAGCACGCCCACAACGCGGGCGCCTGCCACCCGCCCGCATGCAACCGCGCGGCCGCCCACGCTGCGGACACACGGTCAGTTATATTTATTAGTTTTACTGCCGCACTCAGAGTCGTTCATTAAATTAGTGATAATGGGTATTTTACAAATTATCATTAAAACATCTAATTGACCGTTCCTCTCAGAGTCGAAAATAATTGATTGATTAGTTATGTGACAATTTTAAGTCAGGTTAGTGCAGTACGTGTGTTATCCAGTGTTATCGGTAAGTGCGGAATTGCCACATGCAAAAAGCCATTAAACAATATTATTAGTTACACTAGTTTTTATATCACAAAAGTATTGTTTTCCATTAGAATTCGTTACTAATATCTATTTAGTATAATTTTTACGTCAAAATCCATAATAATAATTTAATTTAATCAAACTTGAACGGTAAATGCCAGGACTTTTTAGATTTGGCCACACCGGACCAAAAGTCATTTATTATAAAATTAAAAAGTCAATGTCAACAAACAAGAAATACCCCAAGTAATTCCATGGAAATACCAAACAAAAACATATCAATATCAAATTATTTATTTTGTGATCAAATAGATAAAGCCACTGCAAGTGGAGTCAGCCTGGGAAATCATTAACATACAAAAGTCTGAGCGGCACACTCGATATTGGCGAAATCATATAGGAAACGCCATATAAAAAAGAAGAAGAAAAAGCCACACACACTATCTTCATTGAAATAATTGATTTGTACTGTGATTGTCTTGGTAAGTATTGATGATTTCTTTGTTACATGCTAGGCTCGATAGTTCCGGGAGTGGAATGACTGAGGAATTAAATTGTAATGCATATGTGCACAGTAATTAGTATTTTCTTATATTTTTTGTGCCTTGATTATAGAATTATCCTGTATCATTATTTAAAAGTAACTAATATTTCTTTGCAATTTGCAGTGTGATATAATAACATTAAAAAGAGCATAAGACAATCTTAAGACCATGACCTGTAAAACTACAGAGCTAGGGAGTTAATCTGGAAGTGGTCCATAAAATCCACCACTTTCCCCACAGCAAGGAGCAATCATAAGCAGTAGAGGAGGTAACATTTATTTTCTACTAATTAAACTTATGAAAGTATAACAATTTATATAAATTATCTGTAATCTATCTGTAACCTATCCTTATTATCTTTAATATTATTATTCAGGCTGCACCTTCAATTATATGTGAAGTGCAGAACCCATTTGATAATGATGGTATTGCACTGTCCATATAGACAATAATCAAAATAAAACGGTATAAAATATTTGGGACAATGAGTTTGACCTAGACTTTGCTATGGGTACCTATTTTATTTCATAAGGTTTTATATAAAATGGCCACCACTTGTTTAAAAACTTGTTAATATGAATCAAGTTGTTTTTATGTTACTTTAAGGAAAATTGTAAAACTTGGTGCAACTGGCTATTAGTGTTTATAGTTCAATCATGACATGCAATTAGAAAAATGATTTAAATTAATGAGATTATACTTATCTTTTTTTCAGATCACATAGATATAATTATTAGATGAGGGCCATATTATCAAACAAATCTAAAGACTGACAATTACACACCGAGTCAATTTTGAGTAAATATTTTATTACCTGGAATCAAGTTAAAAAGAAATGTTCTGCTGAAATGGAGGAAGAGAGGAGTAAAACTCTTTTAGAAATTTTTAAATTACAGTTCAAGGAATTAAAAAAGAAATTGGAACTCAAAATAAAATATTTCTTTAATTAAAATCTACTAGTTTTATTCAAAAAACAAAATAAACCCCACGCTATGAAAATGAATTAGCAGAAAAATAAAGAGATTAGGCTTATAAAAGAATTTCACTATATTATTTTAATTTTACAATTATTAGTTATATTTATTGTGACATTGCTTGATTAAATTTTGCTTTATTCTGTTTGTCCTCGTCGGTAATAGGCAATTTTACAAAGTCTTTCATTGTTCTTTCTTGGATAGACACTTTGGTGACAATTTGTGATACTGACTCTTGACCTAATATTTATCTATATTCCATCACATCATCACCTAGTTTCTGAAATAAATATATAGACAATGACAGATATTGAAAGTACATGCATATTTATTTACATAAATCATACCTATATCCCGAAAAGGTAGGCAAAGGTGAATTAAACACCCACTATTCGCCAATTAAGTTAGGTCCCGTGTAATACGTGGCGAGCCTATTGCCATCTATCGGGCACGTAAATCGCAGTATATTGCTAGGTTGTAGAGGATTGCTGCTACCCATTACTCATCGCTGTTTACCTTCAGTTGTCTTGTACGACACCCACGGGAGAAATGGGGATGGTAACAATTATATTCTGCTCTGGTTGAATGTAAAGTAATATATAACTAACCTGAAAAATCCAAGTTGCTAAATACCGCAATGTTCATAAATAACTTCAGGGGCAAATGGCAAGATTGGCCAGCCTGTCCTGTTTCGGTGCTTTTTAAATCAGGCTCCAAACTTGGGAGTAAAGTATTATTTACTGCCTGGAGTGTAAATCTGTACCTTGCATGAAATTCAAGCACATAATGAAAGTATCAGAATAGTCGCGTAAATAGAATCTAGGTTGTGATTGTCTGAACCTTCTTACGTAATCTGTAAACTCCACAAAATCCACAACGTAATTTATTATAAATTATTATTGAAAATATCACTATGAATGCACTGAAATATAATTACAACAAAAGATAACCCTACTTTTGAAATGTCAAATAGACGTCACATAAGACCTAAGTAAGGGTCATCGGTTACTCAAAATTTAAGTTTCATTAGCGTCACTATTGACCCATTATCTGACTCTGAGAGGGAATTTTATTTAATGTTTACTTAAATGTCATTTAATGATCATTAAAGCGACTCTGAGTGCGGCAGTTAGGGCCTTTTTTACAATCGACGGGTAAGTTCTGAATAGCTTACTTGGCAGATCATTAGACATGAAATTTATATCAATTGAACTGCCAAGTAAGCTATAATACCCGTCAATTATGACGGAAAAACAACCAAACAGACACGCCAAGACAAACAGCTCTTAGCTGCAAATGGAACAGATATGCTGCAAATGGAACAGATATAATATAGAATGTGTATGTGTCGCTTATCGGTGTGAGTAGTTGTCCTTTTTCACGATACATCGGATTTAATTAACACTATTGCCACAATACGGCAGCAATGAATACCCACAACAACACATTTAAAAGGGTAATTTTGAGAACGAGACATTTTGTGATATGTTTTTTTTTGAGAAAGAAAAAAAAGAGAGTGAAATATGTAGATGTATTGAAATACACATTCTAATATAGTAGTCAACAGCATGTTAGCCTACAAAACATATATTTGAAATTAAGCACTTCCCATTATGGCCTCGTCTTTACCATCAATAAGAGTTTGCGATTCACAAAATGGGAGTTGAACATAGACAATAACAAATAATCTTACAAAAAAAATTGTCGCACAGCATCGTTGACCGAGAAACGACCCGCAACGACGGCGGCGACGTCGACCCCGACCGCGACGCCCAAGACGGCGGCGTTGTCGTATACGGGCGCCATAGTGGGCGCGCGCTCGCATACCTTCGCGGCCAAGCTGACCGCCGCCGCCGCGTCGTCGCCCGCCCTCGCTCCCGTCTCGACCGCGGCTCCAGTACAGTCTGCGCCCGCGCCCGCTGCCGTTCCGCAGGCGCCTGCGCCGCAGCCCGAGGCCAAACCACGGCCGCCTGCGCAGGTGAGCTGACACTTATTTTTAAGTTAAATAGTCCAGCGTTAGACTACAATCTCATGCATACATAAATCATCCCTATATCCCCAAAGGGGTAGGCAGAGGGGAATTAGCACCGACGTTTCTCCAATTATGTTAAGTCGCATGTGAGCCCATTGCCATTTATCGGGCACAAGAGTCGCAGTACATTGCTAAGTAGTATAAAAGGAACGCTCCTGCCCATTCCTCATCACTGTTTTATCCTTAGTCGCCATGTACGACACCCACGGGAGAGATAGGGGTGGTGACAATTATATTCTGCTCTGCCGTCACCACACAGCTACAATCTCGCTTGATGGAAAACGATGAGGAGCCCTAAGATGCCCATTCACTTTTACCTGAAATGATCATTGAAAGTGTCACCAATATTGTAACAATATGTCGCCTCGCCTCCTTTCGTTCATTGCTTAGTCTTTTGTACTGGTAACATACTCACATTTTCTATATGACGTTTGGTACATACTACGTTGTGTTGCGCGTGCGCAGGTGGCCAGTCCCGCGGCGAGCACATCGTCGGTTAGCCCGCTGAAGGCACGCGAACCGTCGCCCTTGCGCGACGAGGAGTCTGCCTCGCGTACTCCCGACCGCACGCTCCAGGTTTTATAAAGAACTTACTATATTTAGGGCCTATTTCACAATTGACAAGTAAGTTCGAAGTAGCTTACTTCTCAGATCATTTGACAGTTGTAATATGCAATATATGTCAATTGAACTGTTGATTATGAAACAGGCCCTTATTGTCGTATTGTGTGGATCAGAGTGTTAGGCAACGTCAGCAAAATGCATGCCGCTGTAAGTGAAGTAACAGATTCGCGTGGTACCGGCATGTGGTAAGGAGGGATGAATGTAACATAACTAGAGGTATGGATGTCGATGAACCTAGAATTAGAGGTCGGTCCAAGAAACAATGGATGGAATGTGTGAAGGTGATATGAGGAAAACGGGAGTTTATGCTGAACTCACGTCTAATAGAGGGGAGAGAAAGAGGAAGGCATGTTGTGTGACCCTACTTAAGTAGGATAAGGGCAGGATATATGAATAATATGTTACCATATTTAATCTATAGATATTTAGATTTTGGGGTTAGAAAAAGAATTTCGAAAAATTATGATCTTGAGGCGGGAATCGAACCCGCGTCCGCTGCTATCCGGGCAGGTGCCTGACCGCTCGGCCACCCAAGACACTAATTAACTTGCCGAAATTCTTCTAACCTTTACACTTCACGTTGTAAGCCAACGGGTACCCTCG
>CAWVPI010000108.1:0-20704 GCA_963931975.1 Cataclysta lemnata
AAACAATACTTAAAGACGAGTCGCGTAGGCAGACGACCGGATTGCTCTGCTATGACGCGGGTTCGAGTCCCTATAGGACAATTATTTTACAAAATGTCTTTCTTTATTTTTTTTATGAAAGCTGGATTTTGTTGTAGTGAAATGTAGAAACTCTTAATTTATATCCAATTCCATAATATAGTATTTTTTTTTATGGTAAACGCTTTCTATAAGTGGAGAGCGTTTGGGTATTCTGTAATTTCATAGAGCCGTGTGTGGTTGTCCTTAGAGGCAGACAAACACTTCAGTTTGCCACAATCATTATTCATGGCTACAATGGTTAATCAACTTACGGCACGTTGCTTACAATCCGAAGTACCTAGTGCATTCGTTTTCATCACCGTGATTGCCGATATAAGAACACGCTGATTAAAGACATAGCAATGTTCTCAGACATATTTTAAAGTAATGAACATCAACCATATCGGAGACTCACTGATCACTGCCCCCACTAGAGATGTCTATTAGCTTTAATGAGTACTTAATCCCAAAAAAAACATTTAAATAGACACGGCAAAAATAATAGTTTTGATTTTTATGTTGTTTTATTTTTGAATTGTAATTGCTTTTTATTTGAAATTAAGAACTCATTTACGTTAATGGACGTCTCTAAGTGCGGCAGTGTATAAACTTGGGACCATGAGGGATTTCTTTTACCCCGGACCAAAATTTACGAAGAATAACACACGGCGGTTCCCACAAACATTTTGTCAGCGAGTTAAGTGTCCCATTCGACGCACCATTCTAATGTCTGCCAATTGACGGCGAAGACATTTAATAAATTTTAACGACGTGGAAATATTTCTGAACATATTAATTGCAGAGAGTTTATATTGGTCCCTCTACACGAGTCGGGCCGGCACAGTTGGATCAAAACAATTTTGCAATTATTATAGGTAAGCTCGCGAGACATTAGAGGGCTTGAAGGGCGGGTTACGCTGTGTTTGGTCATATGGACAGATGGACAGCAGTGGTTATTATTACGTAAACTAAGCAATATTCGCTCAGGCCGACCATAGGATGGATGACCAAAATATTACTATCTTGAGGCGTAGCGGTCCCGGCATCCGCACTGGGCCAGCGTGGTGGGTTGTTGCCTATTCTATTTATCTTCTTCCATCCACAGGGAAGGCCAGTGCCCCATAGTGGGGGCGTTATAGACCTGGTGATGATGGTCACACGGGTGAACCACGGAACGGTGCGGGACGTCGGATCACTACAAAATGAAATGACACGTGTGCCCGCGCACGGTTTCCGTCACTACGGGCGAACAGATCAACAATCAAAATAAAATTGACCGCGGAAGCTCGCGTTTACGTAACGCGCGGACGAAAGCATCGCGGCGGCGCACGCGCACACCTGCCGCGGAGTGGGTTGGGCGGGGTAGGCGGGGTGCTAGTGGCGGGGTGGTGCTGTGTGTTGTGTTGGCAGGGTGCTACCTGCGGCGCGCGGAGGGAGGCCGACAGTCGCGGCGGCGGCGGCGCTCGGACTGCCGCGACGCCGCGACGCCCCCCCCCCCCGCACCCGCCCCGCCCGTGACGCGGCACGGAGCTACTTCTACACTCTCCGGGATCGGTCCCCTCCGCCACAGGATGCCCAATTGATGCGCGACTCACGGCGCTGGGACCGCGTGAAGGGTCAATGTCACTATTGCACCCGCTTCTGTACCGGCCTATTCCGAACCGAGAGACTTTGCAAACGTTTCCAAGCTCCAGAAGCTCTCTTTCCAAGGGGGCAGTCCTGTCTCGAGACATATCCAGAACTGGTAAAATAGTTGTCATCATAGTTTGAGCCTTCGTGGTTCGTACCTACTAAGGTTTAAAGGTATTGTCATAGAAATGGATAATTCCTGGTGTCCCAGTGGAAATCTACTCCAACCCCGGCCCTTAACTGGTACAGTTACAAACGTTACTAGAGCGACATTTGAACCAAAACACCGAGTGAAGTCCAAAGGCGTAAGCAATCCATTAGAGTCGCAATCCATTAGGACCTACAATTGTCTACGATCTTTGTCACAGATTCACCGAGTCGACCATTGACCGAGTTATTCCGACAGTTTGGTAATATAGGTCGCCTACTCCTTCCGAGCATAGTATTCCTTATGACATTTGAGAATGATCTATTTGGAGAACTCTCGCTGGTGTCGTACATACAAGAGGACTAAGGATTAATGAGCATTGTGCAGCGGTGTGCCTCTTGTGTCACCTATCAGTATAATGCGATTTCCTTGCCCGATAAATGGCAAAAGGTTCGCCACTTACATGAGAACTAACCTACTCAGTAAAACGAAAAACAAGCGATTTAACCATAACCGTAAGTTTTTGACAGTTCTTCCGTACGATAAAATGTCAAATTCCGACGGTTAAATAATAATCGCCTGTTAAACTGCCGCACTTATAGACGTCAAATAACGCTAATGAGTACTTAATGTCAAAAAATGACAATTTAAAACTAGTCGCTATACTTGCTGGATCTATGGTTTAGATTTAAATGAAAATTTTTTGACATAAAGTATTCATTAATGTTGCTTACGTCGTTTATATTATAGGATTTGTTAATTGTTCACTTTAACATTTTGAAGTGGCTGTATGTCACCTATCCTGTTGCCCGCATTCTTTCCGAATCCTACGACCCCACGCACCGGATCTCCTGTGATTCTCCCGCGCTTTATGTGGACGCTCCACCCGCGACGTACAAAAATTACTTCTTCTTCTACTAACTTGTCATCGCACCGCTCCGCTTTCTCTCGCTCTCAAGACACTACCGCCGCAGTTCAAGTTGTCTAAAGGAGGAGGAGATTGCAGCTTCAAGGTTGGTGCAAATTAGCTACTTCATTTTGTTGACTGTGAACGTTAAAGTTACCAACTAACTATCGCCGCCGAATCAAAATTACACAATAGCATCCGCCCCGCATCACCAAAAATTATTTGACGTCTCTGAGTGCGGCAGTAAGTGTTGGTGAATTCGGGCCTTAACCTCATTGGCGAAACGTGGGTGTAAATTCACCTCTGCATACCCCTTAAGGGATATAGGCGTGATTTAGGTATGTATATTACAGGAAAATTCATCGCGAAACATTTATGAGTTACAATAAATAAATAAAATACTTAACTGTTTCTATTCCAATGTATGGCTCGCCGTAAGCATAGGTACGTTGAAAAAGCGAATTCGTAAACTTCATTAACGTTTCATTACTAAGGCGTCTGTGTGGTTCCGCAACCTTCACTCAGCATTTACTCCTTGAGTGGCCGATAAATAATAAAATCTGTTTCGGCGGAATACTTTCGCGTCGCATCCTTTATTTCTCGGGTGTCAAATGTAGTATAGGATTATTGTCCTCTATGGTGATCTGTTTTGGCACTGTCAATCACTTATCAGGATGTGACATTCCCGCCTCTTGCCATCTATTCTGCGTATCAATATTAGCACACAGGTATTTTATACCTACGAAGTTAATTGCAGCTACATAAATTCAATGTTTGGAAATGTGTAACTCAAATTTTACGAAGAAATGCGGCAACTTCCAGGAAAATTGTAACAGTAAATTATCAATCAGATTATAACAAAACAGACAGGCTTGATGGATAACGTCCAGAGCCGTTAAATTTATTAAAAATAGGCACTAAAGCCTCATACACACAGGCCATTTATCAACGTCTGTCAAAAGGTGTGTTCCCATTTTGTCATTTGATTGTGCACGGGACAAGCATTGTTTGACGCATTTCAATGTTTTAAAGACTATACAACCAATTACTGCGGTGGGATGTATTTAGATAACTTTCAATTAAATATAACAGAACTTCACAGGTTTCGGGAGACGTGACATGTCAGCGGTCATTTCGTCATATGTACAAATTAATGATATTATTATTTGCACTCTGTGCGAATTCTTGAATAATATAGGGGTGGCGAAATCAAATCAGGAAGAGCAAACGAAAGTAAGGTATAATAATATTTAAAAGTATTTGAGTTTCGATACACATCTGCTGCTACAAATCTGTCTGTCGTCTGATGAAACATAGACGTTATCATAATAATTTTGCATCAAGAATTCGAGAGTTTAGCTATATTTTTTATTCTTGGCTACGATCTTATACCGTGCATTAGTTATCAACGGACGGGAGCTATTAATTTAAAACTATTCTAATTTTGTATCCTAAATTACTTTAGTATTTTTTTAAGTTACCTCCCTTTTATGCTTAAAATACTAAGAAAAGGACTTCGTGTGTATTTCGAGATCATTACTATGTGAACGTTTTGTGGTATGAAACTCGAAAAGTCCCTAGTTTTTTATGTTTTATATATATTTATCTTAAATCTTAATCGACTTACTTAATCTTTAACTAGGAAATATGCTTGCAAATAAAAAATGACCAATAAAATTAAAAAATATCACCTAGAGTTGGTATAAGAACATGATTATTTTCACGGCTAAATAAAATGTTTAAATTTATAAATCCCACAACTGCGTACCAGCTTCTTAATAATAATTATGATATCTATTACCTCCTAGTCCTAAGTACCCACAGGGAAAATATTGCCATGCACGATTTACTCTTATAAAATTTTGGTAATAGTCGATTTAATTAACCTACCCGATTTAATTAAAATTAATGATTAAATAACTTTTCCTCATTTTGTATAACTAGAGTAAATTAAATTAGTAGATAAATGAAAAACATATTTATTTTTCTAATCGATTACTTTAAGTGGAAGAATGTTATTTTTGTTGGTTGTTTGGCTTGGTGTTTATCATATTGTATTCTATTAATGTAGCTGTTAGTTATTAGAGAGTATAAAAAGTGTGTCACAGTGTTTGTTAAAAAACTCCTCCGAAGGCTTGACCGATTTTAATGTTTTTTTTGGTGTTATTTAGTAGGTCTTGGAATAGGTCGTAGGCTATTTTTATATCTCTAGGTGATAAGGGCAAAACGACTTTTGCCGAGTCAGCTAGTAAATAAACAAATTGAATAAGGGCAAACTATGCATTATAAAAAGATCACAAAGCCAGTTATAATACAAGAGGCTATCAAAGATTTCCAGACGATCAAGAATAGCGCGTCCTCAATTGCGTCAAACGTAAATCGTTTGTGATTGCCCCCGTAGCACGGGACGTGGACAAAATCTTCTCGGGGAAAAGAAAATATTTCCATCTCGCTCTAATTCACACTGAATCCCGAGACAAAACACTGACGTGGCGAAGTGGTGGAAAGAGATTATGTCCACGTGCTAGGCCTGCAGAGCGTGGACATCGATCGCAGCGAAACCAGCGAACATTGCCTCCCGTGATTTCGCAGTTCCGATATCATTATATCATAGAAGAATATCTTCTAATATATAAAAATCTCTCGTAACAGAGTTTGTTATCGAACTCCTCCGAAACGGCCATGAATTTTTTTGTGAATATCAGAATAGGTCGTAGGTTATATTTTTATACCCTAGCTAAATGATAATAGCAAAACATCGCTACCTTCGAAATGCTGTTGACTCGACTTACGTTGGGTTGTAAACAGTTAGAACTACTGTCTACCGTCCGACTGAATAATTCACTAACGGAACATAGTGCATTTCTCGTTTATAGCAATTTACAAGAGTTTGTTCATAAAATGTAGGTTAAAATTATTATTTTATTACTAGGTATGTAAAATTATCTACATATTGACCAGAAAATATAACCAGATTCTTTACTAAATTCGACTGTAACTATCGATACTTCTCTGAAAATTATTGCGACGTGAATATATCAAATTTCTGCATGCTTCATTAGGAGAGCAGTATTCGAGTGTGCTTTAGAAATGCAGTATGTTACTAATATGAACTCATCCAAAAGGCCAATATTTGCAAAATCACAAACTTAATTGCGTCATTGATAAAAGGCACTGCAAGGGTTCTAAGTCTAACTGAAAATTTTGGGCACATTCCAAAAACAATGACTTATTTATCAAGTGTTTCGAATAACACTTACTGTAAACTAAGCTGAGAGTTATTGTTATTTTACTTAGTGAATATACCTAATTATTCTTAGTGCGCGCTGCTAAGCCGACATCGATCTCCAATACAGAAACGATGTAAAATGCAGCATTTTTAATAATATTACCTGCGATTTCGGAAGGAGTCGTAAGTGGTAGTAAATCACGTAAGGGCTTTATACGCCGGAGCCGTATCAATTCCAGTGTGATGTCAGTATAAAAATAAGCGCTGAAAGGTACGCGGCCCACGGCGCAGTCGCTGGCAGAATTACATCACCGGCACCTGGCCGGCGTGTCCACACGAGGGCCACAGGGGACTCCAGTTTTTAGGGGGGAATTCGCTACAAGAACTTGCCCGCGGGCATACTAGGTCTCCGGCGTCTATTATGTCTGTGCAACGTTTGTCTAGTGCAGGACCGTAACCACAGGGAGACATTTGAGCTCATTACTACAGCACACAGCCACGAGCACCGGGTGGATGGGAACAACAAACCAGCCTCGCCGGACACGCACCTTGCACTAGCTCCTGGAGGTGATCGATCGGCGGCCTCGAACGCCGCCGCCGCCGCCGCTGCGCCCCGGCCACTGCCGCGCCGACCCCGCATGCAGCGCCCCCCCGCCCCGCACCCGCCCCGTCTCGAATACGCAAGCGTCTGTCGCCAGGGGATTGCTTGTCAACCAGCGTCATTCAGCCCCCGTAGCGCGGGACGTGGACAATATATCCCCGAGGAAAGGAACACATTTCCCTCTCGCTCCAACTCCAACTAAATGCCGAGACAAAACACTGTCAAGTGGTGGAGACAGAATTTGTTTGCGTCCCGTGCTAGGCCTACGGAAGGACCCGCGCCATCAGTTACAAATGTAAATAGATTTCCCGGCGTCACCCCTTGTCCCGTCTCCCCCTGATTTCGTTCATTACAGTAGCGTGACCGCCTCTCGTCGAAACATTCAATTTGACGTAGTGAGTCAACAGACCGAACCCTCGCAATTTAGATATAAATTTTTAACCATCTGAAGAAGGTATTTTTAGAAATACCGTGCTACCAGAATAGCTTTGATTATACAAACTTTTCTTGGATAGGTATACAAACACACAAATATTTTTCTAAGCGTGTGAGGACGTGGCAGATTACACCCGTTTCTACAATTAATATTGGCTACTCTCAATAAGTGATGAAACTGTGCAATAGAGTTTGGGGGCAATGGTAACAACCCGCAGAAAAGGTTGGTTATGGCTAGCACCCACACACTCTATTCCATGGCGTAACTTTGTGAAAAGTTATATTATATTTGTTCCTATACCTTTTTTAAAGATGATTCATGTGACAGCAGGCGGCAAATATAAAAAGAGGATATGTATGAAAGGGACAGATCAAACTATGTATGACAGCTGTCTCATACCATATCATACTATGGTGAACAACATAAGTTCAAAATTGTCACCAAAGAGAATACAATCCTACGTAAGATGTCACATTGATAGCTTGGTACTCAAAGAGAATACAATACTATTACGTCTATCAAAATTTGTGCTAGGATTTATTTCTGTTTGTTGGACACAGATTGCAGTTTGCTCCAATATCTAATTGGTCACAACCAACAGCACTTGTATTCTGAATTGGTTTCCTCAACATAGAGCCATGAGCCTATAGTATTATTGTTGTTGTTACGTAACAAACTCTAAGAAGACACCATGTTCATCTACACGTTTATGGCGGGCATCGTGGACACCATCACCGCAGGTCAATACGTTATGCTTCTCCTCCAATTGTCGTCCATATTACAATACCAGCATGGTATACCAGCTATATTCATTACAAAGAATATTGTGGTAGGAAAATGTTCGACAAATTTACAGTCTCGATGAGGGAATCGAACCCGCGACCGCGGCAATACGGGCATATGCCTATACCACTCGGCAAACCAAGAAGTTATTAACTTGCCGAAATTTCTCACACCTTTACTTTACTAGAAGACCCTATATTCATTACTACAAGACCATGGCTTGTCTAGAAAGTTCTACACTGAAACGTGTCTCTTAGACGGCTCTCAGGGAATCTTATCAAATATGACTTGGCAGAGAGACAAGTCCGAAGGTGGGTGTTGACATTTTGTGAAGGGCTCCGTACACCTACACTTTGGTCTGAAGGCCCGAACAGCTGCCACTGCCCTCCCCCGTGCCACACTACGGACCCGGCACCCGCGCGGTATAGCCATGGAACGCTAAGAGTTATTGCCTCTCAATAGAGTCTTCATCTTCTTGCCCTGTTCCAGTTTATCTGGGGTCAGCGCAGTATGTTTCCTCTTCCGTTCAATTTATTAATATACCAGCTAGACGCCATCATGCCATCCACTCATTTGTGATTCGTATCACCCACCAGGCGAGGAGGATGATGCGTACGACCCCCACGAGCACCGCAAGATCGAGAAACCCACTTCGTGAGTTGGTCTGTTCATTACTGTGGGCTACGTGAAGCTTCCTTACTGCTGGGGGAAGAATCAGCAGTCCTGAAAAGGAACAAACATGCGTTTACATAATTTAGTATAACATTTGGCTAGTTTACAAGACAAAGATTCGCATGGATGAAATGATACGAATCTTTGTTTTGTATAAATTTGCTCTAAAGCCGTGTTGAACCTTAGCAAAGGCAAAGCATCACCAGCCCTTCACAGCTGTCACTGCTGGGGAACAGACCTTTCCTGTGATTGGAAGAATGTAGGGAGAATGGGCCGTAACCCACTTTAGATTGGTGGGTGTTAACGACTGCAGATCCAGCCGGAACCAACGGCTTCACGTGCCTTTCGAAGCACGGCGGAATTCGAGATAGTAAATATTAGATAATAACCTGCATATTACCAAAATACATAAATCACGCATATATTGCCGAAGAGTAGGTCCCGTGTAGGTGGCGATTCTATTGCCATCTATCGGGCACTATCGCAATCGCAGTATATTGCTAGGTGGTACAAGAGGAATGCTGCTGCCCATTACTCACCGCTATCTCTACCCTCAGTCGCCTTGTACGGCACCCACGTGTCCCACGTGTGCTCCCGTGCGTCTACCAACATGCCTTACAATCGGTTGGGGACGGTAAGTGTGCTTACAATCACAAACGCAGTGATGTCGCACTGGCAGATATCTGGACACGATGATCCACCTGCTGAAGGGCAGCATCGGCGCCGGCATCCTGGCGATGCCCGACGCCGTGAGCCGCGTCGGGCTCATCGGCAGCGTCGTCGGCGTCTTCTTCATCGGCGGGTTCGCCACCTACTGCATCCAGCTGCTGGTGGGTGACTGCATGATTTTCAAAAAAGCAACGGGTATAAGCAGGCTTTTCAAAGTAGAAAAGCATGTTAATTTTCAAGGTTCCGTACCCAAATGGTAAAACGGGACCCTATTACCGAGACTCCGCCCGGAACCCTTCGTGCTCGAGTTAAAAGTTGTCACTTTTACTTGTAAGAATAGAACGAAAAGGTGAAAATAGAGACATTATTATACAGTGTGGAAAGAAAGAGGGTCCTGGAGGGCCCTGGAGGGAAAGTACCCTAAATCTTTAAAATAGTTCAATTTACTGAAAGGAAACATTCTTTTATTTTTTAAAAGAAACATAACTGCATTCACAAAATTCTCAAAAAAGCTTACCCAAACATGGAATAGAACCATGTAAACTAAAAAAATTAACACTCGCCATTTTATTTTACTAATCAATGCAGTCGATGTTAACGATAATTCTTCTCTCAGAAACATAGGGTCTTAGAAAAAAAATCATGAAATCTATCATTTATTTAGAGAAACCCACCATTGTCAGCGAGTTATGACATTGTAGGTACATTGTAAATGATGCACCATACAATCCCACAACTCGAAAATCACATAAGCCTTAACTATGTATGGTGTGGTGAGTGCAGATCGCGGCGCAGTACGAGCTGTGCAAGCGCGAGCGGCGCGGCTACATGGCGTACCCGAAGTCCATGCGGCTGGCGCTGCGGGGCGGGCCGCCGGCGCTGCGCTGGGCCTCCGCCCCGCTCTCCTACTTCGTGGACGTGGTGCTCGTGCTCTGGCAGCTGGGCATCTGCTGCATCTACATCATCTTCGTCGCGGAGAACGTCAAACAGGTGATGCTGTGGCCGTCGGACCACCTCTGCTGCCACACTACTGAACCGTTTCTAGTGACGGAACACATCTAAAGGGTAAAACGAGACCCTATTACCGAGACTCCGCTGCCCGTCTGTCCGTCCGTCACCAGGCTGTATCGCATGAAACTTAATTTCTGTTGCCGCTATAACAACAAATGTTTTAGAGCGATCCCGTACAACAGACATGTTTTTTTTGCCGTTTTTATAGATAATGATACGGAACCATTCGTGTGTAAGTGTTGGACTTGGCCGGTTTGTTCAGGTTTGTTTTGTGACTTCTGTTCGGGACGTGAACAAAATCTCTCTCCACTACTTCACGGTGTTTTGTCTCGGGATTTAGTGAGAGTTAGAGCGAAAGGAAAATATTTTCTTTTACCCGAGGAGATTTTGTTCAGGGCTGCTAGCGTGCCCTTCGTTTTAGTACTTACAGGTATACTTCTTGTTGGATGTATGGAACCCTCCTTACCAAATCTGGTTATCTGTGGGCTACTCTATGTGCCTCTGCTCCATTGTTAGTGACATTATGCTAAAATATGTAATAAAAGATTGTAATTGACTAAAGACGGACTTCACATTGAAACACTAGTGAACCATTTGCAGGTGTGCGACTTCTACGGGCTGGAGTACTCGCTGCGGATGCACATGTGCATGCAGCTCGTCCCGCAGATCGCACTCAACCTGATCAAGAACCTCAAACTGCTGACGCCGCTGTCGACCATTTCCAACATGGTGACCACACTGGGGTTGGTCCTGGTGTTCTTCTACTTGATCGAGGACGACCTGGTCATAGACGAGGGCCAAATCCAGATACGGGACTTCAATGGCATCCCGATATTCATCGGGATAACGCTTTTCGCTCTGGAGGCGGTGGGGGTGGTGAGTTGGGCTCATTCGTTTAGTTTAAAAGGGGTGATAACAGTACTTTGGTTCAGTGTCATAAGTTATTGAATGTAATAAATAAACATACATACATACATAAATCACGCCTATATTCCCGAAGGGGTAGGCAGAGGCGAACCAACACCCACGTTTCGTCAATCATGTTAGGTCCCATGTAATAGGTGGCGAGCCTATTGCCATTTATCTGGCACAAAAGTCGCAGTACTATTGCTAGGTGGCATAAGTGGAACGCTGCTGCCCATTTCTCATCACTAATTTTAATTTAAATAAATAAACTCTCTAAAAAAAGAGCGCAGTGGATTAACGCGTTAGGCCTGCGGTTGCTAAAACTAAGGCCAGTCATGGATGGGTAAACAAAATTTATTATCTAGAGTTCCTCCGTGGTTCGGAAGGCACGTTAGGTCGTCGGTCCCGGGTGCATCTGCGTCGCTAACACCGACCAATCCGCAAGTGGCGGCCTGGGGGGTTGCGGCCCCTTCTCCCTATGTTCTTTCATCCATAGGAGAGGCCAGTGCCCCAGCAGCAGCACGTTAAAGGGCTGGTGATGATGATGATGCTAGAGGGCAATGACCGGTGCGAAGGCCTGCACCCCAGCAGTGGCGACGTTAAAGGGCTGGTGATGATGATGCCACTCTGGCAATGACCGGTGCGCCGTCAACTTGGACCCCCTCAGGTGCTGGCGCTCGAGTACAACATGGAGAACCCGAAGCAGTTCATGGGCATGTGCGGGCTGTTCAGCGTGGGCATGGTGGTGATCTGCGTGCTGTACGCGCTCGTGGGCCTATTCGGCTACCTCAAGTACGGGGACGCCATCAAGGCCTCGCTCACGCTCAACCTGCCCCAGGAGCAGAAGTTAGTAGGTCCCTCTACGTTTCGATGCTAGTATGTACAGGGCCAGATTTCCTGCAGCTGTTCTTTCAAATCTTAACATACTTACACAATTCCTTCAAAAATGCACAGCCCCTGTTCCTGCACCCCAACAGTGGGGACATTAAAAGGTTGATGATGATGATACATAAATCACGCCTATATCCCCGAAGAGCGAGGCAGAAGAGAATCACAACACCCTTGCAGCATTGCGTTAATCGCAGTATATTGCTAGCTGGTATAATAGAGGGATGCTGCTGCTCGTTACTCATCGCTGTCTTTACCCCTAGTCGCCTTGTACGACATCCACGAAAGCCCTGCCGCGAAATCATAACGATGCCTCGTAACTGTAGATGTTCCAGTAGTTGCTTCAAGGTACCTGGCGTCATGTCGTGCATTGCCTCGCGCTCGTTTCCAGGAAGGCGCAAGCGGCCAAGGTCACGTTCGCGCTGGCCATCTTCCTGTCGTTCCCGCTGCAGAACTTCGTGGGCTACACCATCGTGTGGCGGCGCCTGAAGAAGCACTTGAAGCCCAGCAGGCACGCGCTCGTCGACTACACGCTGAGGGTGCTGCTCGTCGTGCTGCCCTGTGAGTTGCGACTCTTGCCAATGTTGCTTTTGAAGGACCTAAGCTGTTGGTCGAGAGGCCTTTACGTTTTCCTTCCTCCAAGGATATTTTGTCAACGTCCCGAGCTACGGGGCTGAGAGGTATCTCGAGAGCCTCGCAGGCCTCTACGAGTCGGAGCTTGGACCGGCAGGCCTGAGGGTGCCTCGGCTCAGGCCAGCAGTGACGTGGGCCCGTGGAAAACGTTGGCTAAATTGGGGCTCGTACACATAAATACGATACCACGTCGCATTGTGCTACTACGCGGCATCGTTCCACGATGCGACATCATACTGTGGATTGAAAGCGATACGACATCACAATAATATACCCAGTATCTTCTGTGTGTCTGTTTCGGTCTTCTTAATATATTATCAGCATGAGGAGAACACGTCCAATGCAGTCCATTTTGGAGATTGACTGCGTTCGACCCCACGACGAAACTGTGGCACGATGCGACGTCGCACCGTGATTATGTGCATGACGACGATGTAGAGAAGCGTGACGCGACCGATTGGCAGGGGCGACAGAATAATAACACCTTAGTTGATATTGTCGTAGTAGTTGGCCGTGTGGTGAGGGCAGAGTAGAATACGATGGTCACCACCCAAATCTCTCCCGCGGGTGTCGTACAAGGCGACTAAGGCAGCAGCGTTCCTCTTATACCATCTACAATGTACCCGCTGCGACTTTTGTGCCCTACAAATGGCAATAGGTGCCTACCCCTTCGGGCATGTGTTGACCGACCCGCGGCAGGGGCGCTGGGCCTGGCGATGCCGCGGCTGGGCCCGTTCATCGCGCTGTTCGGCGCCTTCTGCCTGTCGCTGCTGGCCATGGTGTTCCCGGGGCTGATGGAGGTGTGCGTGTGGTACCCGGACCGCTACGGGCCGTGCCGCTACAAGCTGCTGCGCGGCGTGCTCATCGTGCTGTTCGGCGGCTTCTGCCTCACGGCCGGCTGCTACACCACGCTGCTCGACATCGGCCAGCACTAGCGCGCGCTGCGGTCGCTCGCGGTCGGTGCTTCGTCGGGGTTCCAGTCTGCACAACTGACCAATCTATTCGGACGAATGGAATGCCTATTGACGTGCCTACTGCAGAGAAAACAACATGGCTTCTGGCTGTAAGAGAAACTGCCGAAATGGACATTTTTGTATTCGATTCGTTCGAATAAATTGACCACTCGATAGGTGAACCTGAAAAATAATCTGTAGTTATTCTAGACATTATATTTATTTAAATAGACTGCACCTTAGCTAGGTATTAGGATGGTCGAAATACATCATTGATTGTGGTTCTGTGATGTATAGTTATACCTGCTTGATACTTTGCCATATATTCATATTGTTCAATTAAAAGCATATGTTACAATGTCTGTTTATCATTGACTTTACCCTGCCGCTATGCAATTATTGAGACAGGCCGCCACGCATTCTGATGAAGCCCCAAAGCCAATACAACTTCATTGTTGTAGTTCCATATTTTCCACATTGTTTGTGCACACAGCAGTTTATAGATTTGCGCATTCGACTTCAAATATTAAACATACGAATTACGAAACGAAAATGCTTTAATTATGTACTCTATATTATTTGGACAAGCGTTGATTAATGAGCATAATTAACAAGAGGCATTTATAAATTCTCGGAGAAGTTCGCTGGCGCAGTGGCACAGCGCGTTGGAGGAAAGGTGCAGTGCATCCAGACCACCCGGTGTGTCCCGAACACCCAAACATCTATTTTCGCTCGTGTGTCAATACTTGTAGGAAATATCGACAAAATCAACAGTAAATAGAACTTAGAGAAGAATACAATTGTCACCACCCCTGCCTTTTTCGTGGGTGTCGTACTAGGCGACTATCTGCCGCACTCAGAGACGTCAATTAACTTCAATGAGTATTTAATGTCAAAAAATTTCATTCAAATCTAGACCACAGACCCGACAAGAATAGCGACTAGTTTTGAATTGTTGAATTTTTTGACGTTAAGAACTCATTAACGTTATTTGACGTCTCCGAGTGCGGCAGTAAGAGTCCATGTTCTTGTTGCACCATCAAGCAAATTACTGCGATTTAAGTTCCCAGTGAATGGCAATGGGCTCGCCCTCTGTTACATGAGACCTGAAGTAAGCTGGCGAAACGCGGGTGCTGAAACACCCCTTTGAAAGAAAGGCGTGCTTTATATATGTATGTAAATAAAACTTCTCACAGTATATGTATGGAAATATACAGACAGAAGCATGTGCTCAGTTCTTCTTTGTGATAAAAATTGGCACCATACATTAAATGTTAATATTTGCCAACAATTGGTTTTAAATAACAATAGATTGTATTCATCGCACTGTTTGCCTTATGATAATACATAATAACTTATTATAAACACGTGTGCGGAAAAACAAGTTTGGTTGCCACAACCTTCACAATAGACCTGCATTTCCAAAGAAAGCATCTTACTGCCGCATTCAGAGACGTCAATTAACTTTAAGGAGTACTTAATGTCAAAAAATTTCATCATCATTAATTAAACTAAACTATTCTTTAAAACTAATCACTATTCTTACCAGTCTAAGGTCTACCTTAGCCTACTGGTAAGAATAGCGATTAGTTTAGTTTATTGTCATTTTTCGAAATTAAACAAGTACTCATTAACGTTAATTATTGACGTCTCTGAGTCCGGCAGTTAGAGAAATCATGACCCTAATGCGTAAGATTGAAAATCAAATTAGATTTTGAAAAGCTCACAAAGTTGACGGAAGACGGAATTGAAGACACTATTTTAAGTTAACAATTTATTGTTACTTCTAATAATTGCAATAAAAACAACCTCTTTACTCCAAAAAACTACATTCCTGTCCATCATTGCTGGTATTTTACATTCAACTATGCGAAATCATTGAAATATGGGTTATGGAGTGGTCGTTGAGAATTTTACAGGAGTTTTCACCATCCCATCAATTGCTATCATGGAGTCTATTACCATTCAATTCAAGCACTCACTATATTATGTATGAAACGTGGGACACACATATTTTACACATAGTATAATTCCATGAAAATAAAATTAAAGACAAGGCTGTTTGGGCAAAATCACTTTGCCTTCCCTGAAAAGGGAGAATTAAAAGTTAATAAAATAACGACGAGCGTTGGCGCGTTTTTAAAAAAAATTAATAGAATAAGTATTAAGTATTTTGTACTTCATTGAATAGTGTTTGAGAGGACTTTTGGTGATTATGTGAGTATTATCGAAGTAATTTTTTTTTCTACTAAAATAAGCACGCAGTGTTTTTAATGACCGATTTGTCGATTTGTACACGCTATATGTACTGTATTTTTTTTCTAGATTCACACCCATCAGTATAAAACATTATTAAATCGTACCGTTTTAATTATGTTTTGTGGCTGGGACTCTTGTTGCTATCAACGTCTTTTCTTTTCAAATTAAGACGGGCCGTGTGGTGACGGCAGAGTAGAATACGGTTGTCTCTCTCCCGTGGGTGTCGTACAAGGCGACTAAGGGTAAAGACAGCAATGAGTAATGGGCAGTATAGCATTCCTCTTGGACCATCTAGCATGTAGTACTGCGATTGATGCGCCCGATAGATGGCAATAGGCTCGCCACCTATTACATGGGACCTAGCTGAATTGGCGATAAGTGGGTGTTAATTCACCTCTGCCAACCCCTTATTAGGGGATATAGTGATTTATGTATGTATGTATTTAAGACGGGTGCCCATATTGTATCAACAGTTGAAGATAGACGTAGGTACTACAACTGAGTTGCTTAGCAACTTCTGTTAATTATCGTAATTTAACAAAAATGCCAGGCAGCTAAACTTTAGTAAGCTTACTTTTAGCTGTAGATAGAGTATAGGTAGGTAGGGACCCGCCGTCAGACTACCGTATCCCGCGATCCTGAAAAAATGCCAAAAGCAATTGTCTCTTGCAGTTACTACTTACTGCATCGGAATAATCTGGAAATGTTTATTACTTTACTTTATTACAAAATAGGCATTTGATATCACACTACAAATTAATTGTGAAGCGAGTTTATTGCATCGTCAGCGAAAAGGGAAGACCTCCCTCCGAGCCAGGTATGCGCTACCTTACTTCGTCGGATCACAATCCATAGTGCCTTATCGCCACAGTCATAAGGGCTAGTATTGCTTTAGACTCGATCGTCGTCGTCAGCGGTCGCACTTTTCGCCGATCGTCCGCTTCGGTAACTCGATCCTGCTGTGTTTGTGTCTCGCTAGACGAAGCGGTTCATTGATGACAGACATTGTTATTGAATTATGATTTTTAATTATTAGAACATCATATAAATGTTATAATAATTATGACAAAACAAAATGGATTGATGCGGGAATCAAACCCGCGCCGTCAAAGGAGAAAGTTGTGTGTAGGAAGTACCTAATACGAGGTGATGATGATTTATCATAAACAATGAATTACGATCCGTCGAATACAGAAACGCTACTTAAATGTTGAGCACTGCATATAAAGTTAAGAGGACATTACCTGACGGATTTTGTATGGAAGTGATATACAAATCACGCCTAATTATATAGGCAGAGGTGAATTGAACACCCACTTTCGCCAATTAAGTTCCGTCCCACGTCATAGGTGGGGAGCCTATTGCCATCTATCGGGCACATAAATCACAGTAGGTGTATTACTAGGTGGTATGTCCATTACCGCTCGCTGTCTTTAACCTTAGCCGCCGTGGTACAGCGAGCACGGGTTACACCATTTCCCTTCTTTACCCATAAAATAGTTTGAAACTTAATGACTTGTAATTAGGATTAAAAGCAATGGATAAAAAAATGTATGCATTGGCCTATGAGGGCTTTAAGGCCTTGGGCCTTTGCACGAGCTTCTAAGGCGCCGCTTCTCGCAGGGAGGTACAGGTGTGGCACAGGAGTAAATACTCCAGGGAGTAGCTAACCCAGTGGACAAAATCTCTCTCCACCACTTGACAGTGTTTAGTCTCGGGATTTAGTCGGGAGAGGAAAATATTTTCTTTCCCCGAGGCGATTTTGTCCACATCCCGTGCTACGGGGGGAAGGGAGTTGCTCTGGTCGGGAGGCAAGAGGGAGATCCATCACTGCCGATTGGAATCTGATTTACCACAAAGAAAACGAGTTCGGAAAAACTTGAAAATATTATTATATTTATCATAAATATAATATAATTAAATGGTTGATTTTTTATATGACGCGCTTGGTCCATGTTTTTGTCTCCTTGCGGGTCGCCGCGCTGATGACTGATGTGGTTGAGTCCAAAGGTCGATTCTTGGTGCGAGCCGTCTTCATTGGATGAAAGCGATGCATCTTCGGGAACTATATAAAACGAAGGAGAGCCGAGAAGCAAGCTGTGGCCACTGAGTTCACAATGCAGATGAAGAGAGTCTCTGTAGTGTTAGTGTAAATAGGACTGAAAACCGTTGAAGGGTAGGGTTCAAAACTACCTCACCTTCAGTTGCGAACACCTGACAAACGTATGGGTAGATACTCGTATATTATGGTTTGAGCTTGTGCAGTGCTTCGTCTGACGATTCCATGTGGTATATCGATGACGGTGATGGTTATGTGTGAGGAGTTTGAGAAGCTTGACTCGGAAATAAATTTGTTAAGATTACAATGTATTTTTTTAAAAAAGGGAGACCAGAAAAATTTCAAAAAACTATTGTCTTTAAGCGGGAATCGAAGCCGCGTCCTCGGCAATTTGGACGGCTGCCTATATCGCTGTGCCAACCGGGATCTTACTAACTCTGACGTTGTCAGTGTATAATAATTTTGCGATTTTGTTTTCTTTTGCGTGACGATTTCATTTGTATAATATAAAAATGTCTCTATTACAAACAGGTTGTGGTCGAAGTGGAAGCGGTGCGTCGTCTGTCGGGGGCCCGGAGACGGGGTCGTTGTCCGTCGTCGGTTCAGAGCAGCGTGGGCGGCGAGGGCGCGCGGTAGTGCCGCTCGTAGATGTCCTCCCAGAGGCGCATGCGTGCCGCCAGGGGCTCGTCCAGGCGCAGCGTGCGCTCGCGGCCCAGCGACATGTACGGGGCCGCGCTGGCGCCCGCCGGCGGCCACGCGGGCGCCTGTGCCGCCTGCGGCACGCTGCAACAGACCGGCCGACTCAGCCTCACACGTGAATCGCACTACCATATTCAATGTGCAAAGTGCTTATTTGTGCAGGATATAGGCTGCACAAAATCGAATTTTGTGCTCTATAGCATTAACGTATCTACTCATAAATGTGTATATATTAAGGCTAGGAAAATAAGCCATACAGCCAAACATAATAATAAATTCAGAGATAGAATTTGGTATTTTATAATATTTACTTAAATTTATTCGCATAATGTGTTTTTTATGACATAAAAGATATTAAAATTTTAATTCAAGTAGGTGCGGTAGGTTATTAAATTAATTTAAGAAAATTATTATTACATAATTAATTTAATACTTGGCTGTATAGGTCTGCAGCCCAAGCCTAATATCAAGGGGGAAAACAATTTCCTTCAGTATTTAAAACTGTACTAATTTTAGTTTGAATTTTATGAAATTTAATGATAAACCACTGTTTTATTTCCTCGCAATCGATATGAAAAGCAGAGTTTCTAACTCGTCCACAAAACCATTTTTGTCCGAGACTTTTAGCAGCCTGAGCTGAAGGCGAGGTCTGATAGTAATGTCGAGGATTCGTTTTCTGCACTTGATGGAAAATGTACTATTATTTATTTACTCCTTATCACTGATTTAACCCTTGGCCGCCTTATACGACACCCGCGGGAGAGATTTGGGGTCAGCGCCTTATATAAGTAAAACCATACATGACCATATATAAGTGATAGGCAGAGGTGAATCAGCACCCACGTTTCGCCAATCGAGTCAGGCCTGGCCAAGGGGCCAATCTATTCGAACGCATACAATACAAATGTATGGAACTGACGTATTACAGAGAAAATAACATGGCGACCGTCGTGTCAAATGTAAGAGAAGCTGTCAAAAATGGAAAAAGGAAATAAATGCGTACGAATAAATTGGCCACTTGTCTAGAGGGACGAGTCACAGCTCTGAATTATGTTTGCTTTCGCCATAACAAATGAAATGATTGGTACAAGAAACTATGTAAAATTATATTTTGATAGAAAAACAACCAATGGTTCCCATGATAGTTTTCCTTGTATCAGAGTTTTCTCAAACTGCCCTAGTTAGAATAAACTTCAACAAACCCATAAGCTAATGAAACGACAACGTTTTACATAGCAAATTCACTAGTGGAACGATTGGGTCAACACGAGCACCACAGGTGCATATTTCTGAGCTATTGAATTTAATAATAATAGGAGGTGTGACTGGTTGTGCGATAGATACACAGAGAGGGTTGGCGTCAGGCAGGCGGCCGGCTGTAAGACCTAAGTCAACACTTTGAGCAGTATGGATCGGAATTTTGTCATCCCAATCGCTCTCTCCGTTCATCGATCTCTCGATATGGTCCGTTCCGTCTTTATTCATACACTTTTATTCATTACTAGCACCTTTCTCGAGGAGTTCGCTAGCGCAGTGGCATAGCGTGCTCGGCCTGCGATCGCGTAAACTAAGGACAGGCCGGTCATTGGATGGGTGACCGATAATAAGCCGTCGGTCCCGGCTGCATCTGCAGTCCTTAATACCCACCGACCCGCACTGGCCATCATGGTGGTTACGGCTCAAACTGCCTGTATGCTTCCATCCATAGGGAAGGTCCGTGCCCCAGCGGGGGGACATTAAATAGGGGTGGCGATGATGATAATGATGACTGGCATCTTTCCGGTGAGACGGATGATACGAATCAAAAGGGAGCGGGTGGTTCGATCACGTCTGACCGATACGAACGGAAGCGGAGACATACCGCGTCGACAGACAGACTGGGAACAGGGCAGGGAGAGCGAGTGCCTGCGAAGTAGCACTGAGAGCGATGTACGTACCCGTTGCGTACGAAGCTGCCCCACAGGTCGCGCATGATGGCCTTCATCTGGACGTACTCGGGGCTGAGCGCGTCCTCGGCGGGGGAGTCGAACACGGCGACCGTCTGCGCGATGTGGGGCGCGCCTCGCACGTTCGTGTACGGCACGGGCGCCGTGCTGTTGTCGTAGAACGAGTACTCGTACAGGTACACGCGGTCGTGGCCCGCCGCCACGTGCAGCTTGGTC
>CAWVPI010000109.1:0-16234 GCA_963931975.1 Cataclysta lemnata
AGCGCTGTGGTGAATTTTTGTTTAAAATGTCTAAATATATTAAAGCTATAGGATGTAAAATCTATAAAGAATATAATTTCCCGAATCGCATAAATATCCTTCGATTGATTTGAATGCCAAATAAAGATAACACGGTTATCAAACGTTTCTATACAATAATGTTATATCAAATTTGAAATTCTGTACTTTCTAATCACTTAATTGCTGTCGGCTATCTTTAATTTATATCATTTTTTGAGCTGTGTGCGAGATAAGCAAATATAATACTGATAAAGTACTTTCGTCATAATAAACGGTGCTGAACAATAATAATGATAATACACGTTTTTTTGCTGTTTGTCGATAGGTGAGGTTTTATTCTTATATGACATTCATCAAAATAGAAAATGTCTTTCACAGATATTTATTGCTAGAGGTAGATAATAGTAGATATCAGTTTATATATTGAACTAAAGAATGATTAACACCGTGTGGGTGACGTAGAAGACGATTAAGCGTAATAATGTAAGAGGAATGGGCAACAGAGTTCCTGAATGCACCATCTATCAAAAAAATATTCTAATAAAACAAATACAATATTTTTGAATAACTTAAAATGAACTCCCATATTATTGACTCTACAAATCAATATTTTTCTTAAATTATTTAAGTTAAAATCTAATTATAAAATAATATACTTTGAAAATTAATAAATTTAAAGATAATCAATGTGATATTAATGAATGGTAATGAGCTCGCTTCCCATTACATGGGACCTGAATTTTGCCAGCCAGCTTGTCAAAGCGCGGTGTTAAACTACCACTTAGGGGAGAAAGGTGTAATTCATGTATCACATAAATTCGTGTTTTTTCTAATCCATCTAGATCAGTGATTATTTTCTATACATAGTATATATCTAGATCACTTTGCCGAAATGGAGTTCACTGGTTTACATACCACGCAACATGATTTATCTTATCTACTCTATAAACCATTGATACGGTGTGAACGTTATCTTTGGTTACTACTTTTTTGTTCAATATAACAAAAATGTATGAATTAAGTATCTAGTAGCCGCCATCATCATGTCAGCCGAGAGATCCCCACAGTTTGGTATAGACCTCCCCTAGGATCTCCAGACCGATCGGTCTTACGATGCCAGCATTTAGCGGCTTCCCGCGACCTTTACCAGGTATAGTCGGTCCAACTTGTTGGAAGCCTACCAACGCTGCGTCTCCCGGTGCGTGGTCGCCATTCGAGAACCTTTTCGCCCCAACGACCGTCAGTCTAACTCCCAATGTGCCA
This sequence comes from Cataclysta lemnata, assembly GCA_963931975.1. Lineage (NCBI taxonomy): Eukaryota > Metazoa > Arthropoda > Insecta > Lepidoptera > Crambidae > Cataclysta > Cataclysta lemnata. Next base: position 1,285 of record CAWVPI010000109.1, read on the forward strand.
CTTAAGGTCCGCAATTCCTTGGGCTATATCGGTGACCTTAGTTCCGATAATATGACCAAACACAAAGCATATAACCCTCTCCAATGCCCGGTGAGACTTTGAGTAGGTAGCTGCTCGCTAGCGCAGTGGCATAGCGCGCTTGGCGTGGTGGATAACCCACCACGCTGGCCAAATCTCTCTATATTCTTCCATCCATAGGGAAGGTTCACGCCCCAGCAGTGGTGACATTAAAGGGCTGATGATCATGGTTTTTTTTCCGTAAGACAAGAAAGCTCTTGCCCTTCATCTCAGGAAGAGGAAACATACTGCGCCGACCCCAGGTGGACTGGGAACAGGGCGGCGAGATGAAGAAGAAGACGTGTACTTGACACAGATTCGGTCTCCGCCTCCGGCTGGTACGACGGCGGTGGTTGCTGCTGCGGGCACAGGAACCGCTGGTTGCCCTGGGCGACCACGTAGCGGCGCTCACCTCAAATATGTATATGTGTGTGTAGGGACCTACCTGACGCAGATTCGGTCTCCGCCTCCGGCTGGTGCGGCGGCGGCGGCGGCGGCTGCTGCTGCGGGTACAGGAACCGCTGGTTGCCCTGGGCGACCACGTAGCGGCGCTCACCTCAAATATGTATATGTGTGAGTAGGGACCTACCTGACGCAGATTCGGTCTCCGCCTCCGGCTGGTGCGGCGGCGGCGGCGGCTGCTGCTGCGGGTACAGGAACCGCTGGTTGCCCTGGGCGACCACGTAGCGGCGCTCACCTCAAATATGTATATGTGTGAGTAGGGACCTACCTGACGCAGATTCGGTCTCCGCCTCCGGCTGGTGCGGCGGCGGCGGCGGCTGCTGCTGCGGGTACAGGAACCGCTGGTTGCCCTGGGCGACCACGTAGCGGCGCTCACCTCAAATATGTATATGTGTGTGTAGGGACCTACCTGACGCAGATTCGGTCTCCGCCTCCGGCTGGTGCGGCGGCGGCGGCGGCGGCTGCTGCTGCGGGTACAGGAACCGCTGGTTGCCCTGGGCGACCACGTAGCGGCGCTCACCTCAAATATGTATATGTGTGAGTAGGGACCTACCTGACGCAGATTCGGTCTCCGCCTCCGGCTGGTGCGGCGGCGGCGGCGGCTGCTGCTGCGGGTACAGGAACCGCTGGTTGCCCTGGGCGACCACGTAGCGGCGCTCACCTCAAATATGTATATGTGTGTGTAGGGACCTACCTGACGCAGATTCGGTCTCCGCCTCCGGCTGGTGCGGCGGCGGCGGCGGCGGCTGCTGCTGCGGGTACAGGAACCGCTGGTTGCCCTGGGCGACCACGTAGCGGCGCTCACCTCAAATATGTATATGTGTGAGTAGGGACCTACCTGACGCAGATTCGGTCTCCGCCTCCGGCTGGTGCGGCGGCGGCGGCGGCTGCTGCTGCGGGTACAGGAACCGCTGGTTGCCCTGGGCGACCACGTAGCGGCGCTCGCCCCGCCAGTGCTGGAAGCGCGCCAGCCGCTCGGTGTCGGGCCGCTGCCACGTGGTGGTGCGCGTGTTGTGGTCCACGTAGTACACGCGGCCGCGCTCGTCGCGACGCACCTCCCACCCGGAGGGCAGGGGCTGAGGCCGCTCCCACGACGTCGAGCGCGTGTTGTGGTCCACGTAGTATCTGGCGGGGTGACCGTACCGACTCGTTTTATAGTGGTCGTTTAGTTATTTGTGCCGTGTGGTGGCGGCAGAGCACAATACAATTGTCACCACCCCAAACTTCTCCCGGTCTCGCAAAAAGCGACTAAGGATAAATCAGTGATGAGGAGGAATGGGCAGCAGCGTTCCTCTTATACCATCTAGCAATAGAACTGCGAATTTTGTGCCCGATAAATGGCAATAGGCTCGCCACCTACTACATGGGACCTAACATAATTGGCGAAACGTGGGTGCTAGTTCACCTCTGTCTACCCCTTCGGGGATATAGGCGTGATTTATGTATGTATGTATATACCACTTCCGAGGGTGTCGTACAAGGCGACTAAGGACCTGTTTCACAATCGATGGGTAAGTTCTGAATGGCTTACTTGGCAGTTCAATTGACATTTTTTATATTACATTTGTCAAATTATCTGCCAAGTAAGCTATCCAGAACTTACCCGTCGATTGTGAAACGGGTCGTATAAGGGTAAAGAAAGCGCCTAGCAATATACTGCGATTTAAGTACCCGATATTTGGCAATAGGCTCGCCACCTATTTATAACATGGGACCCAACTTGATTGGCGAATAGTCGATGTATACCTAGGCACACACGAATCTAACTCACATAACTGAAGGCTTTTTGAGTGATGACAGACGACATTCACAGATTTTTGATTAAATGTACCGTTAGCGAGAAAATTGTCAGAATAAATCGTCAGAATTGAGATTTTTTTATTAATGCCAATCGATCCCATTCCCATAGAGGATTAAAACACTCTTTGAGACCAACGGAGGTTAGAGTAATAGAACACCCACAAATCAAAGAAAACTTTTCCATATATTTAAGTAGGGTAAAGACGATTTTCTCGCTGGCTGCACATTTAATCATTTGTCATCATTCAAAAAGTTGGAAAGTGTCTCCTAGGACCATTTTCGCGTGGCAGCAAGGGATCTGGTAGCTGCCCTTAATGGCCCATCTCAACTTTCACCTCTGTATAGCACTACTAATATTGGTGCTACAGCTTTGGTGCCATATTAACAAATGCTAAGGCCGACGTGTTCTGTCAGAATACAGCACTTTTTTATTGGCCGGCACTTTTGAGTTTAGGCCAAAATGGAGGATGTTCTTTACTTGAATCCAATCTATCAATGCATGTTATACATTTCAGAAGGAAAACTGTCAACAAATGCATACTATGAACACTGTATATAGATTCATATCCTCAAGGTTTGTAAACAAACTTAGGAAACATAAAATAAAATGCATGTTTTGTCTTATGACTTTTCAGTAGTAAGACGAAATTTTCTTATAACTTTATCATACAGAATGATGAATATCTTTTTGCCCAGACCTATGTATATGATTATATTTAATATTTGAAGTTATTTAATATTATAATTAAAAGATTGAAAATTTATATCATGAATCCAAGTTGATTGATTGTCCTAGAGTTAACATACAATTATAATTTAATTTGCCCATTACAATATAATTTGTACATAACTCATAAAATACTTTTAAATAGAACATTGACTTGAATGTGACTTCATTCAGAGCAGGAAACCAATATTTTTTTTGTAAATAATCTAGATTGGTATTATAAAGGTTTTAAGCACAGAAAACTGAACATTCGGTATCTTTTATTCAAATAAATATTTATATACCTATGCATATTCTAATTACTTTTTTTGCAAATCTATACTAATATTATAAAGAGTATAAAATATACCAGATTAAAGTCCTGGCTGTAAGTAGAAAATTCACCTCTGCCTACCCTTTCGGGGATATATGCGTGATTTATGTATGTAAGTAGAAAATATAAGTTTACCTGCGGCCATAGACGTCGTATCTCATTTCCCAACCGGGTGGCAGGGGCTCCTCCGCGCTGGTGGTTGCTGCTGGCGGTGGTGGCGCGGGTTCAGGCATTGTGTCCTGATGCGACGGCCCTGCAGGGCTAACGCCATCAGGCAGGTTTCCAGGGGCCACTACTGCCACTGACCCATTGCTTAGAGGAGGAGGCCCAGGTGGTGGCTGCAAAAACAAATACCATTCAATTCTTCTTCTTCGTGCCCTATTTCCAGTTCACCAGTACTTTCAATAAAATTTTGGTGACAATATATTCACCACTACAAATCACTAATCTTTGTGATAGTATATTTGCTGCACTAAGTGCCGTATGGTGATGGCAGAGTAGAATACCATTGTCACCACCCCCTATCTCTCCCATGGTTGTCTTAAAGGCCATTATCAATAAATCAAATGATAGATAGATTATCGATAAAACAGACAGTGAGGAGTAATGGGCATCACACATACATACATAAATCACGCCTATATCCCCGAAGGGGTAGTTAGAGGTGAACTAGCACCCACGTTTCGCCAATTATGTTAGGTACCATGTAATAGGTGGCGAGCCTATTGCCATTTATCGGTCACTAAAGTCGCAGTACATTGCTATTGCTAGGTGGTATAAGAGGAACGCTGCTGCCCATTCTTCATCATTGATTTATCCTTAGTCGCCTTGTACGACACCCACGGGAGAGATTTGGGGTGGTGACAACTGTATTCTACTCTGCCGTCACCACATGGCAGTAGGCTGGCCACCTATTAAATGGGAGGTCCCAAGTAGGAATAGTTATTGGTGAAATGTGGGTATTTTTTCATCTCAGCCTACCTCTACAGGAATAAATAGGCGTGATTTGTCTAAGTATATATGAAATTCAACATCAATTCCTTCACTGTTCCAGATCTGGGGTTGGGACAGTATGATTCATATTTCTTTCATATCAGCCATCCAGTCTCTTTTAAATCACACTGGAAAGGTGCTAGTGATGAATGAATGTATAAATAAAATCATGTCAAACTCAAGGTTACTAGCCTCCACTGTTTGGTTATGCTGTTGGTGGTGCCTTCGACCTAAGGTTTTGAGATACGTATTGCACCAGGCAAAACTTTCTTTCTAAATAAAATAATAACTAAAACTGACCTAAAGGCATTATGGCAGTGAAATTAAATGATTAAAATAAAATTTCCTACAATTTCAAAGCATACCCTTAATGTTTGAGAGCGTAGCATTGAGCGTAGGTTTTCAGGATTATTACGCCTCAGTCGAGCACGGACTCCATCATTTATTGGAGTTCGAGAGGTGACAGCTTCTCCCAGTAGTTCAGTTGATGAATGTAAGATGGCAGGTTCAATTCTCAATCCATCAAGAAGTATAGTAACTTCTGCTGTTTTAGAGGACTCTGTAGTATTAGATGCATTTTCCTGTGATGCAGCTTTTATCATATCTACAAGAATAAAATGTATATTTTAATAAATGATAAGTTGGTATTTTTATTTTTTATTTTAATCCTTACATACATAACCTTGTATATATAAACATTAGATCTATATTATATTTAGGACATAAAATCAACAAACCTAAAGTTAACTCCACATTTTCACATTTTCCATTAAAACATTGAAGTATTTTTAGTAAATTTACTTTCTGTTCTCCAATTACATTATCTTTTCTAAAGCTGTGATGGTCAGCTAATCTAAACAATATTTGTGATAAAGGTGTAACTAAAATTGTGAATTCTTCCTTCCATTTTGGATGTAATGTGTTCTTTATAACTTCTGTCTTTTTGGATATTTTTTCATCAACAGTTACTTGCAAATAAGGGTTAGGTTTAAATAACCCAGAATTCCTGATACTTGCTGACTCAACTGTAAAAAGAGTTAAGATAATTAAAATAAAATAATAACTAAAACATTATATTTTTGGTATATTCATTAAAATACCTGTTAAACTCAGCTGATGATATGTGGATAAGGAAATGGGTGCTGTGAGTGTTGAGGTACCTTCAGTCATGTTGAGTATTATCACTTCATATTATTGTTAAATCACTCACAAATTTCTGCAAAACAATATATAGTATTTTATTTACACTAAAATGTATGTTACATTTTGTGCATGTTAACACCAAATTATCATTAATTGCTGCATTAAGTTCTATAAATAATACAAAGTAATTTCAGCAAATTGGTGGTTTTATCCATTGAAATTAATTATACGGAATATTAAGATTAGATTAGGAACACTAGTCTGTGATGTTCTTATATCAGACTTGTCACATACTTTATTATTCAAATAATAATTATGCATCTAGTATAATGAAGGTAACATAATATATGTAGTCTATATTGTTTCCACACACACATAGGCAAAAACAGTCCCTATAATTTGATTTAGAATGTAATCATAATTAATTACCAAGATGTAATAACAGGAATGAAATTTTTGCCACATTCACTATTTCCATTAATCTGCAGATAAAAGGTAGATATTATAATATATGATAGCGAGTGCTACAAATTTGTTAAGACAAACAGTGTCAATCTTTAATGGTTCTAATATTGACAAGTAATATTTGAGTTCTGCAGTCACACTGGAGTTTTAGGAAAAGTAATTTTGAAACTTGGTGAGCTAGTAATAAAAAAATATCATGATCAAAAACATAATGCTGGCAAAAGTTATCCTAGAGAAACCAAAATGTTTTTTTTAAATATGAGCAACAATAATTATTATAAAAAAAGTATTTCTTTCAATATGTTAAATTTGTTTTAGGTACTTCAATAGTTTATAAATGCAATAAATGTAAAATTCACATTTTTTGAAGATTTATCACTGTTGATCTGTAAATTATGATAGGTAATTGATAAAATTGTAATTTGTTAAGTAGAAATAAATAAATATATGATATTTGTCCTGTTAATTCCTTTAATGTAGAGATAAGTTATTTGAAATTATCAAGGCAACAGAAAGGTATAAAATAAATACTTAACGATTACTTATATTTCAATAAAGCATATTAAGTTGACACATAATCTTACTATTGAAGGTCACAGAAGACGCGAATATTAATGTCTAAATTCTCTGAAGAGATGACAATGGCCACGAAACAATTACACTAAAACACATCTAGTGTTGAAGTAGATATTACAAAATATAGAAATTCATAATAATTACCCCAACTTTCAGCAATAATCCGCGTAGACCTCTTCAAATTATATCATTATCGTCGTAGCTTATCTGGCTAGAAGGAAATTGACAAGAAATATTATGTGCTATCATTACACAGCACTGACCACAATAACACCATTAGTATATTTTTATCGCATAGGGCACTGTTAACAAAATACTAAATATTGAAACAAATTAATAGTTCAAATGACTTGATTACAAAAATTTGTGTACTTTTAGCCTATTTTATCACAAAAACATAGGTCTATTTCATAAATTAGTCACCATAGATAGACTATAGATACCATAGACTAAGGCTAGCCTCACACAGCCGGACGGAAAGTCTCTCTGAATTCATAATCTGAATTCATAATCTTAAAAATCGGCACATTGCCTCGTCTTAATCTTAAAAATTCAGGTGATCTTGTAGTCTCAAGATTCTTGACAAATGCAAACGTATCTTTATAAAAGGAATTAATAATAATCACAAGCAACGCTCTTGGCCCTACATAATAATAAAAGAAATCTAAACACAAACACTGGATTCATCCTTTAAATGCTATTACATTATGGTTAGAAAATTACGAGATTTCTTGAGATAAATTTAACAATTTTCAATCAAGTATTGATTGCAATTGCAACATAGGTTAAATACAACTGTAGGCCTATTCGCTAACTTTTTTTGGCAATTGAAAGTGATGATTACCGAACTATTTACTTAACCATTACTGTTTTCACAGGACAAGTGTAACAATAGCGTTATAGTAAAGTAGTAATGGATCAGTAAATAGTTCAGTGATTATCACTTTCAAGTGTTAAAAAAAAAATTGCGAATAGGCCTACTGGTGCTGTTGACACGTAGTAAATCATAATCTTAAATATTCCGAATCGGAATAATTCAGATTCGTCTGTATAAGGTCTACCAGTACGTCAAATGGCTTCTGTCAAATCCAATAACAAGATTTGTCAAGTGCTCAAAAATGATTGTGTATTATAATTTGTTATTGTGTAAATATCGAAAACGCCACTTCGATCTGAAGCGAGAAATATTGTTGTCAATGTGTATCGTAAAATACGTAAAGAAGGAGGTGTAAATCAATCGCAATCGTCAATTTTAAAGCGCGTCGTAGATTTGACCGGTTAGTTACCAGATTGATACTTTTACCTTACAACTTTTTTTTTATTACAACGTCTTTGTAGGGGCTTCCAATACGACTATACGGCGAATCATAGGCGAAAGCGTATCGAATCATGGTATATTTTCCACGCCTTGTAAAAATATGCTCTTCTAATTTTGGAAAGAAAAAACTATTAAAAATAAAATAAAAGAATTTTACATTGTTGATGTAGAAAATTGGCGTAAATGTTGTGAACTTGTAAAAGAAAATTGAAAATGATTTTATAGAGCAAGATTGATTAATAGAGATGCTGGAAGAATGCTATAAAATAATTACCACTTTATTTTCCTCTACGGATGCTGAAGAGCGAGATATGCATGTGGAGTTTTTAGAATCGTTTTCTAGTTCTAATTTTATTGAAGATTTAACCTATTTGTATAATAAAATTTCAAACAGCACTTTAATAGTATTATTGCCCTTCTCAATCTTGTTCTAATTTATATTTGTTAACAATCATAATAATTATATCTTATTTGATTTTAATTTCAACATTATATAAATGTTAGAAAAGTTAGTACAAAGATTTTGGTGTGATTTTGGTATTTCTACATTGCAAGGTATTTCTTCATAAATCCGTTGGCTTACAACGTGGTAAAGGTGGTAAGGTAGTAAAGGTTCTTTGATAAAGTGGTAAAGGTTCTTTGATTATGTTAGAATTTCATCAATTAATTAGTGTCTTGTTTGGCCGAGCAGTATACGCACCTGCCCGGATTGCAGTGGACACGGGCTCGATTCCCGCATCAAGACCATAATTTTTCGAACTTTTTCTATCCACCTAAACCTTTGTACTAATTATATCTTAACGTAGTATAAATAATTAATACTTCGTCTACTGCTACGTCCGAAAAATAAATAAAAGTTAAAAAGTATCAAGACCATTTAGTCCAATTTCCCTAGTATTTCCCTCTACAATTTTTTATTTTCCAATTTGCCATGAGATTCTGGTAGGCCTATATCATTTTTACAGATCGATCTGAAAAATTCCTAATTTAAAACAATCTGATTAGGTGTATAAGAAATGAATGAATTCAGATTATACTTTTACTTTCCGGCTGTGTGAAGCCAGCCTAACTGTCATATATCCACAGATGTTGTGAATTTGTGATGCAGATTTTTTTCCATTAATTTTGGCTTGAGATCTAGACCTTTGAGCCATAACTTCTTTCTTTTTGTCCTTATTTATAAACTAATAAAAGTCATTATAATAAAAATTAGTTAATGGGCGATGCCGAGCCGATGTGTTTTTTGTAAGTAGGTAAGTTGGACAGACGGCAGTAGGCCTATTCCCTAACTTTTTTTGACAGTTGAAAGTGATGATCACCGAACTATTTACTTATCCATTACTACTTTACTGTAATGCTATTGTGACACTTGTCCTGTGATAACAGCAATGTATTAGTAAATAGTTCGGTGATCATCACTTTCAACTGTCAAAAAAAGTTAGGCCTACAGGAGGAACTGTTTTTTTCCTGACAAATTTCACTCGCTAAAATTATTCCGTCAACAGCGTAAATCGGACAATCAGAAATTTATTATCTATGTTGTTTATTGATTTTTCGTGATTGTAAAGTGTTGGTAAAGTGAAGCAATGCAATGAAATATGAATTCAAGCAATACAAGATTACGATAGGTGCCTACTAAAAACGAGCATTCTCAAATTCTCAATTATATTCCAAAGAGGTTTTCACTAATAGTAAAAAATGAAATTCATAAAAAGTGGTTGGCTGTAGAAAATTTATAGTTTAGAAGAGCCAGCTGTTTGTCAATTTTGTACATACATACTGTAAGTACCTACCTAATAAAATTTTGTCTAACCTTGATAGACTGACATTGCAAGACCATATATAATTTTAATTAATTTCTTTTGGCTATACAACTCTTTCAGGCTGTTAATATATATAGCTCTTTTCATCTATATAGGTCTGGAAATTGGTTCATCATAATGAGTCCGGTGGAGAGTGTCCCAATAGCAGTATTAAATTGTATAGATGACTATGTCGAATTACTATATGATGACATTCCAGAGAAAATTAAAGGCTCTGCACTTATATTGCAACTAGCAAGAAATCCTGATAATTTGATAGAATTATCAAGAAATGGTAAGGTCTAGATTTGAAAGGAATCTGTTTCAATATTTTCGGCTGTAGTAATAAATTATGTATTTTTCATACTTCAGAAGCATTACTGAGTGCTTTGTCAAGAGTACTAAGAGAAGAATGGAAAAGAAGCATTGAACTTAGCACAAATATTGTGTATACTTTTTTCTGTTTTTCGACATACAATGAGTTTCATCCAGTCATTATTCAGTATAAGATAGGATCGCTTTGCATGGATGTAATTGACTATGAACTTAAACGCTATGATCAGTGGAAAGAAAAGGTGGAAGGCAAAAAACCACTATTGACTCCCGATAAGGCAAGTATAAAGTCAATCTGTATAAGTACCTATGTCTTTTCTGTACTGTTTTCAATTTTCCTGTATACCATCAATGTAAAAAATGATTTGATAATGACAGTGAATTTTTAATCACAAACCAATTTTTTTATTGCTATAGAAAGCTTTAACTCAAAGTCCCGTGCATTAATAGAAGCTGGCTATAAACAACACTTTGTATTAATTCATATTAATAATATATATTCCAGAGTGAAGCACCTAAAAGTCGAATACCAGAACCAAAACGACGTCCAAAATCAGGCACATGGGCAGTAGCCGATGTAAATATGCAAAAGAATCGGGCACTAGTGTCTAGTTACCATGAAGATTTATGTAATGTTTCTGATGAATGTTTGTCCAAAAATGATGAAGAGCAAATGAAACGAAAACTTAAGACATTATCAAAGAGACAAGAACAGTTGCTGAGAGTAGCTTTTTATATGCTCCTAAATATTGCTGATAATGTTAAAGTAGAGGAAAAAATGCACAAGAAAGATATTGTTGGCTTACTTATTGGAGCAATGGAAAGGCATTCTAATATGGATTTGCTTATTTTAATTGTTTCTTTTCTCCAAAAATTATCTGTTTTTGTAGAGAATAAAAATAGCATGGCTTCTAGAGGGATAATTGAAAAATTATCTTTATTATTAGATTCCTCTAATGCTGATTTAATCAATGTTACATTGAAGCTTTTCTTTAATTTAACATTTGATACAAAATTGCGTAATAAGATGATCAAAATGGGACTGCTTTCTAAATTTATACAATTTACAAGTAAGTGTACACTATTGGATTTTAATTATGTAGTTTATAAAACAAATATAAAATTATAAATGTATTTATAATATAAATGTATATATAGTATAAATATATTTATAATTTTATATTCCAACTTATTTTTATTTGTTAAAATATTTTTGTAATTGTATGGTCAAATAATAATTTAAATACTTTAATTATTTTAGGTGATGATAAGCATATAAACTTAACTATGAAAATTTTGTATCATTTGAGCATGGATGATCGTGTAAAACTATTGTTCACCCAGTCTGACTGTGTCAAGTTGGTAAGTAATCTTAACACAGTTTAGAATTTTAGAGTTTATGACTGTATTATTATGATAGATTGTTATGTTACTATTCGATTTTAATTTTAACATTATATAAATGTTAGAAAAATTAGTACAAAGATTTTGGGGTTAGAAAAAGAATTTCGAAAAATTATGATCTTGAGGCGGGAATCGAACCCGCATCCGCTGCTATCCGGACAGGTGCCTGACCGCTCGGCCACCCAAGACACTAATTAACTTGCCGAAATTCTTCTAACCTTTACACTTCACGTTGTAAGCCAACGGGTACCCTCGCAATGTAGAAATAAATTTCAAACATTCCAAAGCAGATATTTTTACAAATACCGTGCGTTCGGTTAAGCTTGGGTTTGCTTTATAGACTATTCGATTTTAATTTTAACATTATATAAATGTTAGAAAAATTAGTACAAAGATTTTGGGGTTAGAAAAAGAATCAAGATCATAATTTTTCGAAATTCTTTTTCTAACCCCAAAATCTAAAGGATAAATCACCTAACCTAACAATGTACTTACTGCGACTTTTGTGCCCGATAAATGGCAGTAGGCTGGCCACCTATTACATGGAACCTAACATAACTGGCGAAACGTGGGTTCACCTCGCCTACCCTTTCGGGGATATAGGCGTAATTAATGTATGTATGTATGTATGTAATTCATATTATATTGAGTGAATTAGCGAATGTTTTGTTTTGCGACAGCTGACCGACATGCTGCTGTTGAACGTGAACAGCGACATCAGCGGTGGGCCTGGCTCGACTGATGTATTGGTGGCTCTGTGTGTCAACCTCGCGTGGTGCGATCGCGCCGCGTTGCAGATGGCGTCCGAGGGCCGACTGCGGGAACTCCTCGCTCGCGCCTTCCGCCATCGCAATACGGTCCTCATGAAACTAGTGCGCAACTTGTCGCAGCATGCGCAGACAAAACTGCTGTTCGTTGTAAGTCAATATTTTTAATACTTACTTTATATTCTTGGTTGGAAGCCGTGTGGTGACGACAGAGTAGAATACAAATGTCACCACGCCAAATCTCTCCCGTGGGTAGACGAGACTAAGGATAAAACAGTGATGGATGAGGAATGGGCGGCAGCGTTCCTCTTGTACCACCTAGCAATGTACTGCGACTTTTGTGACCGATATATGGCAATAGGCTCGCCACCTATTACATGTAATTGGCGAAACGTGGGTGCTAGTTCACCTCTGCCTACCCTTCGGGGATATAGGCGTGATTTATGTATGTATGTACTTTATATTCTTACAATGCTGTGGTGGCATTACAGTAGAACACAATTTTCAATAGGACTAATGAGAATCGTATAATATGACGACTAGGGGCTTTGGGGCCATGTAGGTATACCTATATCGAATGAGCAGCAGGATTAATTATGAAATGATATTATGTAATAGGTTACATTCCCGTGCCGTGTGGTTACGGCAGAGCAAAATACAAATTATCACCACCCCAAATCTCACCCGCGGGTGTCGTACAGGGCGACTAAGGGTTTAATTAAACATTGATGAGGAATGGGCAAGCAGCGTATCTCTTATACCACCTAGCAATGTACTGCGATTTATGTGTCCGATCGATGGAAATAGGCTCGCCGCCTATTATAATGGGACCTAACTTAATTGGCGCGTGTGTGTTAAATTTACCGTGCCTACCCCTTTATAGGCGTGTCAGGTATATAATCTTTTTATTTTTTCACAGGAATTTGTGGGTGACATCGCAGGCGCTGTCACCAGCAACGACGCGACGGAGGAGTTTGTGGTTGAATGCCTTGGAACACTCAGCAACATATTGATCTCAACTAATAATCTAGATGTCTATGCCGTTGTAGAAAGATACAACTTGATTCCCTGTATTATGAAAATAATAGATCCAGGTAAGTGCCTAATCCTAACGACTATCAATCTCACAATAGAGTCATTGGTACCCTTAAACATTATTGTCTTCGAAACATATTTGTCTTCGAGTCTTGACCTGTCAATGCGATGCTGTTGTCATATCCCGATATTTGATGATGAAGAGTGATTGGTGAGAATAGCTGCGACAGTGTAGTCACATTATACTCAGTAATACGTCTTCATACAAACTGGCCGCTGCCCATTAGAATGTGTGCGTTCGTACTCGGCGGTGTGTAGTCACGCACTGTGACGCACACATTGACATAAAATACGGGGCATAAAGCCGGATCCAGGCGAATGTAACGTGTAATGTTTTACACGAATTCTACGTTAGGACAGCTACATGTAACGCTCGTAGTGTCGTCCTAACGTACAATTCGTTTTACATAACACGTTACTCTCATATGGATCCGGCTTAATTCGCGCCAAGCACTCCCAAGATCGTTAAAATATGTGACACCCATATTTCAACGTAAAATTCATTTCATTCATACATTTCACCCACTCATTATTTCATATGACTACAGATAAAATATACACTAAAGACGTGGCTGTATGGGCTAGATCCTTTGCCTTCCCTAAAGTATAAGGAGAATTTAACGAAAAAAAAAACAAAATAAACTTCCCGGGCCGTTCCCAGAAGGCACTTGCGACTGGGACCTCGTGCTGGAGGGTGTGGTGGCGGCGGGCGCGGTGTGCGTGACGCCCGCTCTTAATACTAGAGTGAGCGCCACATAAGTCTGCGTGCGATGGGTGGCGCTGCTCGCTCACATTGACACTCCTAGACAAACAAAATAGCAGGCGAAATTTTAGTTCCAATTTTGACCACGCGCTGACTTATCTGGCGCGCACTCTACCAGACACAATCCCACAACTCGCCAATAACATAAACCGAAACATGCCGCGCACGATGATTTTGATGAGGAAGAGTTGGTGAGAATAGTTGTGACAGACAGACAGTGTATAGTCCGACAAGTTCTTGCGCGACCTTCCTTCGGTATGAGAGACGGTGGCGGGGACGGGGCGCTCTGGATGTTAGCGGGGGCGGGTGAGCGTTTTTCCCTCCTTCCCGCACCACCCGCCGCGCACGAAGTTGACTATAATTCGGTAAGATTAATCCTGCAAAAAAACGTGCAGTTCAATGCCTGCTGAAACGTGAACGTAGCCATACTGAGGCGTTCGCAGAAGGCGCGTGCGACTGCGACCTGGTGCTGGAGCGGTGTGCGTGGACGCGCGCTCTTAATACCACTACCCCTCTTTGTACCTAATATGACTGGGCCATGAAGCTTGCCGGGGCGTTCGCAGAGGGCGCGTGCGACTGCGACCTGGTGCTGGAGGGCGTGGTGGCGGCGGGCGCGGTGTGCGTGGACGCGCGCTCTTAATACCACTACCCTCTTTGTACCTAATATGACTGGGCCATGAAGCTTGCCGGGGCGTTCGCAGAGGGCGCGTGCGACTGCGACCTGGTGCTGGAGGGCGTGGTGGCGGCGGGCGCGGTGTGCGTGGACGCGCGCTCTTAATACCACTACCCCTCTTTGTACCTAATATGACTGGGCCATGAAGCTTGCCGGGGCGTTCGCAGAGGGCGCGTGCGACTGCGACCTGGTGCTGGAGGGCGTGGTGGCGGCGGGCGCGGTGTGCGTGGACGCGCGCTCTTAATACCACTACCCCTCT
>OZ008366.1:0-15363 GCA_963931975.1 Cataclysta lemnata
ATTTAAATAGCTTATATAATAGAGTATAATATTGAAGATATTAAGGAGATTTTTAAATCTTTAAATATTTATAAAAAATAATTTTATTTTTACAATGAAAATGTAAAGTTTTTTTTTAAACTAATAAATAATTAGAAATATTAATGGAGTTTAACCACTAAAAATTAAGTTAGCAGCTTATTTTTATCTTTATATTTCTTTAATTGGAGAAATCTCAATTTTATCATTAACAGTGATATACCTCTATTTGGTTTCAATTAAAAATTTAAATAAGGAGTGTAAAACTCTTTCTTTTAAGTCGAAATTAAATGCAAAATTGCTTCTTATTTTTTTAATAAGATAAATTAAAAAAATTTAATTTTTTTTGATTGCAAATCAAATGTTTTAATAAACTATAATCCTATTTATTTATATGTATATATATATATATATAAATGTGTGTGTGTGTGTATGAATTATTTTATTCAATTAAGTATATTTTGGTTTCATTCATGATATAGCCCTATTAAAAGAATGATAATAAAAAAAAATCTAATTTTTGTTCAACTAATGAAATTTACAATTTTAAAAAGTTTAATAATTGGAAATATTAATGCGATTTCTACATCAAAAATTAAAAAAATAATTGTAATTAAAAAAAAATGTATGGAGAATGGAATTCGAGCGGAAGATTTTGGGTCAAATCCGCATTCAAATGGGGAGGATTTTTCTCGGTCAGAATAAGTTTTTTTTGAGATTAAAATAGAGATTATTATTAATAAATTAGAAATTAAAAAAATAAATATTGTTAAGTAATAAGTTATTAAAATTATTTATATTAAAATTAATTTAAACATTTTGATTGGAAGTCAAATATACTAAATATATTATATAAATAATTAATTTCCTCATCAATAAATAGAGATATAGAGGAATAGTCATACTACATCAACAAAATGTCAATATCAAGTTGCAGCTTCAAATCCAAAATGATGATTTTGAGAGAAATGATTATTTAAATGTCGAATTAAGCAAATAAGTAAAAATATAGTTCCAATTATTACATGAAGTCCATGAAATCCTGTTGCTATAAAAAAAGTTGATCCATAAATTCTATCGGAGATAGTAAATGGGGCTTCATAATATTCATATGCTTGAAGAATAGTGAAATAAATTCCTAAAATAATTGTTAATATTAATCTTTGAGTAGTTTGAGAGTGATTATTTATTATAATGGAATGATGAGCTCATGTTACAGTTACTCCTGAGGTAATTAAAATAATAGTATTTAATAGGGGGATTTGGAATGGGTTAAATGGGGTAATTAATATAGGGGGTCATATTATTCCAATTTCAATATTTGGGGCTAGTCTTCTATGAAAAAAAGCTCAAAAGAATGATAAAAAAAAAAATACTTCAGAGATAATAAATAAAATTATTCCTCATTTTAATCCTTTTGTTACTAAAATGGTATGTTTTCCTTGGAAAGTTCCTTCACGACAAATATCTCGTCATCATAAATATATTGTTATTAAAATAATAATATATCCTAATATTATTAAATTGATATTAAAATTATGAAATCATTTTATAATTCCTGTTACTAAAGTTAAAATTCCAATGGCTCTTGTTAAAGGTCATGGACTATAATCTACTAAATGATAGGGGTGATTGTATGAATTTTTCATTTGTTTAAGGCTTAGTTAACTTCACTAGAATATAAAGTTCTTAAAATTGCAATTACATATGATTGGATAATAGATACGGCAGATTCTAAAATTAATAATATAATTTGAATAATAATTAAGAATATAATTAAATAATGGGGGATATTTGGTCCAATTCCTCTTAATAAAGTTATTAATAAATGTCCAGCAATTATATTAGCGGTTAATCGGACAGCTAAAGTTCCAGGTCGAATAATATTACTAATTGTTTCAATTATTACTATGAATGGTATTAATACTATTGGGGTTTCTTGAGGGATTATATGAATAAATATATGTTGAGTATTATTAATTCATCCGTATAATATAAATCTTAATCAAAGGGGTAAAGAAATACTTAACGTTAAAGTTAAATGTCTAGTTCTTGTAAAGATATAGGGGAATAATCCTAAAAAATTATTAAATAAAATAAATGAAAATATTGAAATAAAAATAAAAGTTGATCCATTAGAATTAATATTTCCTAGTAAAAGCTTAAATTCTTTATGAAGTTTATTTAGGATAAAATTTCAAAAAATAAATTGACGATTTGGAATTAATCAAAATGTATATGGAATAAATAAGATTCCGATAAAAGTTCTTATTCAATTTAATGGTAAATTAAATAATTGAGTAGATGGGTCAAAAATTGAAAATAAGTTGCTTATCATTTTCAGTTTAATTTTTTTTTTATAATTTTTATATTTAATATATTTGATTTATTTTTATTTAAATAGATAAAATAATTTATAATATTAAATAAAATAAATGTGATAATAAATATTATTATTAAAATTAATCAATTAATAGGTATTATTTGTGGGATAAAAGAATATTATTTTTATAATAATTTAAATTTGACATATTTATGTTATGGTTTAACTAATTCTTTCATTAGAAGTAAGTGCTAATTTACTATAATTTGGTTTAAGAGACCAATACTTGCTTTCAGTCATCTAATGATGAATAATTATTAATTCAATTAATAAAGTTTTTAATTGAAATTCTTTCAATTACAATTGGCATGAAACTATGATTCGCTCCGCAAATTTCAGAACATTGCCCAAAGAAGATTCCAGGTCGATTTATAAAGAAATTTGTTTGATTAAGACGTCCTGGGTTAGCATCAACTTTTACCCCTAAAGATGGAATTGTTCAAGAATGAATAACATCAGTTGCAGTAATTATAATTCGAATTTGATTATTTATTGGTAAAATAATTCGATTATCAACATCTAATAAACGGAAATTATTATTATTTATTTCATTTGATGGGATTATGTAAGAATCAAATTCAATATTATTAAAATCTGAATATTCATATCTTCAGTATCATTGATGGCCGATTGTTTTTAAGGTAATTAAAGGATTGTTAAGTTCGTCTAATAAATATAATAATCGTAGTGATGGTAATGCAATAAAAATTAATGTAATAGCGGGGATAATAGTTCAAATTAATTCAATTATTTGCCCCTCTAATAAAAATCGATTAATATATTTATTTGATAGTAATGTTAATATTAAATATCCAACTAAAATTGTAATTATAATTAAAATAAATATTGTATGATCGTGAAAAAAAATAATTTGTTCTATTAAAGGAGAATTTCTATTTTGTATGTTAAGATTAGATCATGTTGCCATTTCTAAAAAAAGGATAATCCTTTATAAATGGGGTTTAAATCCATTACATATAGTCTGTCATATTAGAATTTTAATTTCTTAAAACAGGTAGTTCATTATAAGAATGTTCAGCTGGTGGGAGAGATTGATATCATTCAATTGAAGAGGATAAATTTAATGAAAATAAAATAGTTCGTTGGTTAATTATTGATTCTCAAATAATAATTATAATTATTATAATTGCTAAAAGTGAGATATATGATCCAAGGGAGGATAAAATATTTCATGAGATGTAACTGTCAGGATAATCTGAATATCGTCGTGGCATTCCAGCTAACCCTAAAAAATGTTGGGGAAAAAATGTTAAATTTACTCCAATAAATATAATTATAAATTGAATTTTTAAAAAGTATGGATTAAGAGTTAATCCAGTAAAAAGGGGATATCAGTGAATAAATCCCCCTAAAATGGCAAATACTGCTCCTATTGATAATACGTAGTGAAAATGAGCTACTACATAGTAAGTATCATGAAGGGCAACATCAATTGAAGAATTGGCTAAAATAATACCAGTTAATCCCCCTACAGTAAATAAAAAAATAAATCCTAATCTTCATAAAATTGAAGGGCTAAAATTAATTTGTGTTCCATGAAGTGTTGCTAATCATCTAAAAATTTTAATTCCGGTTGGTACAGCAATAATTATAGTTGCTGAGGTAAAATAAGCTCGAGTATCAATATCTATTCCTACTGTAAATATATGATGAGCTCAAACTACAAATCCTAATAAACCGATTGCTATTATAGCATAAATTATCCCTAAAGCTCCAAATGTTTCTTTTTTCCCTCTTTCTTGTGAAATAATATGGGAGATTATACCAAATCCAGGTAAAATTAAAATATAAACTTCAGGGTGTCCAAAAAATCAAAATAAATGTTGGTAGAGGATTGGATCTCCCCCTCCTGCAGGGTCAAAAAAAGAAGTATTTAAATTTCGATCTGTTAGTAATATAGTAATAGCTCCAGCTAATACGGGGAGAGAAAGTAATAATAGTAAGGCTGTAATTCCTACAGCTCATACAAATAGGGGTATTTGATCAAAAGTTAAGTTATTAATTCGTATATTAATAATTGTGGTAATAAAATTAATGGCTCCTAAAATTGATGAAATTCCAGCTAAATGTAGGGAGAAAATAGCTAAATCAACAGATCTTCCGCCATGGGCAATATTAGATGACAGTGGGGGGTACACTGTTCATCCAGTTCCTGCTCCATTTTCTACAATTCTTCTTGAAATTAAAAGTATTAATGATGGGGGAAGTAATCAAAATCTTATATTATTTATTCGTGGAAAAGCTATATCTGGGGCTCCCAATATTAATGGTACAAGTCAATTTCCGAATCCTCCAATTATAATTGGCATTACTATAAAGAAAATTATAATAAATGCATGTGCAGTAACAATAGTATTATAAATTTGATCATCT
Source organism: Cataclysta lemnata (assembly GCA_963931975.1). Lineage (NCBI taxonomy): Eukaryota > Metazoa > Arthropoda > Insecta > Lepidoptera > Crambidae > Cataclysta > Cataclysta lemnata. The sequence continues at coordinate 4,796 of OZ008366.1, forward strand.
CCAATTAAAGATCCTGGATTTCCTAATTCTGCTCGAATTAATAAACTTAAAGAAGTTCCTGTTATTCCTGCTCAGATTCCAAATAAAAAATATAAAGTTCCAATATCTTTATGATTTGTTGAGTAAAGTCATTTTCGCTTAAAATAAAATGGCTGAGTTAAATAAGCGATAAATTGTAAATTTATTAACAAGAATAATCTTTTTTATTATTTAGGCTTTATATTCAAATTAAATGATTTAAAATTGCAAATTTTAAGGTATAAATGTTATTTATTAAGGCTTAGGATATATTTCCCATATATAATTTTGAAGATTATTAGTTTTTTTAACTTAAAGCCTTAATTAAATAAAAATAAAGTTTCTTAAAATTGTTCCTGAAAATGATAAAAAAGAAATTAAAGTTAATTTATAATATAAGTTAACTTTAATTTTAATATTAATTCATTTTAATTTTGAATAATTAAATATAAAAGATGAATAAATAATTCGGATATAAAAAAATAATAAAATTAATCTTATTATAATTAAAATAAATGTTAGAATTAAGGATTTATTTATTAAATAATTAATAATAATTCATTTTGATAAAAATCCTAAAAATGGTGGTAGTCCACCTAAAGATAGAAAATTTATTAATAAAATTAATTTAATTAAGTAATTTATATTTAAAAAAAATAACTGATTTAAAAAAAATATATTTAATATTGAAAAAAAGGTACATATTGTTATAATTAAAAATGAATAAATTAAAAAATAAAATATTCATAAGTTTTCTCTAATTATAATAGCGGATAATATTCATCTTAAGTTATTAATTGATGAAAAAGCTATTATTTTTCGTAATGAAGTTTGATTAAATCCTCCTAAAGCCCCAATAATGGAATTTATAATAATAATAATAATAAGAAAATTATTATTTAAATAATAGGAAATTAAAATAAATGGTGAAATTTTTTGTCAAGTTATTAAAATAAATCTATTAAATCAGGATAATCCTTCAATGATGTTTGGGAATCAAAAATGAAATGGGGCGGATCCTATTTTTATTAATAAGGATGAATTTAATATAATTGAAATGAAATAATTTAATTCGAAATTTTTTAAGAGGGATATTTTTAATAAAATACTAAATAAAAAGTTAATTGATGCAATTGATTGTGTTAAAAAATATTTTAAAGAAGCTTCAGATGTTAAAATATTATTATTATTAGAAATTAGGGGGATAAATCTTAATAAATTAATTTCTAATCCAATTCAACACCCAAATCAAGAATTTGATGAGATTGAAATAAGAGTTCTAAAAAATAATATAAAAAAAAAAATATTTTATTTGAGTTAAAAATTAAAAAAATTTAAAATAAGAAATTAATTTCTTTATAAAATAAAAATTTATTAATAATTATATTTTAGTGTAAGATGCACAATAATTTTTGATATTATAAGGTATAGTTTAATTCTATAAAATATAATATAATAAAGGTAGAATTCTACATTATTTATCCTATCAGAATAATCCTTTTATCTCAGGCACTTTATTTTTAAAAAAAAGATATTGTCTTTATATTTGGGGTATGAACCCAAAAGCTTAAATTTAGCTTATTTTTAATTAATTAATTAATTATTAATTATATATATAATTATAAACAATGGGGTTAATATTTTTTAACTTGTGTATATATATATATATATATATTATATATTAAATTTTTAATATATTAATATACTTAATAATAATATAAATTTTAATTTAATTATATTTTTATAATATATAAATTATTTTTTAATTAATTATTAATTATAACAATATATTATTTATTTAAATGAATATAAATTGATTTATAATACATATTAATTTTTAATATAAATATTATAAATAGGAAAAAAAAAGAAATTAATTAAAATTTAATAATTAATAATAAATTTTATATATATAAAAAAAAAAAAAAAAATTCTATATGAAAAAATTTACATATAAATAAAAAAAAATTTTCTATAGTTTTTTTAATTTAATAAAAATTTATTTTACATATAAATTTTAGTGTATATATTTAATTATTTTAATAATAATTAATTTTAAAATATAGTAATTAGTATTAAAAATTTAAGAAATTAAGATTTAGTAATATATGAATTAATAACAAATTTTGTGCCAGCAGTTGCGGTTAAACAAAAATTAAATTAAATTTTATTAGTAATTAATAATTATTTATTTTTTTTTTAATTAAATATAAAATTATTAGGTGAAATTTTAATTTAATAAAAATTATTTATTTTAATAATTAATAAATTACCTTAATAAACTAGGATTAGATACCCTATTATAAGTAATTTAAATAATAAATGCTAAAATATTATGTAATTATTTATTGAAACTTAAATAGTTTGGCGGTATTTTAGTTTATTTAGAGGAATCTGTTTAATAATTGATAATCCACGAATAAATTTACTTATTTTATAATTTTGTATATCGTTGTTAAAAAAATATTTTTAAATAATAAAATAATATTTTAAAGTTTTTATAAAAAATTAAATCAGATCAAGATGCAGATTATAGATAAGAATATAATGGATTACAATAAATTTATTTAAATGAATTTTAATTTGAAATAATTAATTGAAAGTGGATTTAAATGTAATTTTAATTATTTTATTAAAATGATTTTTTTTTAAAATATGTACATATTGCCCGTCGCTTTCATTAATAAGTTGAAATAAGTCGTAACAAAGTAGAGGTACTGGAAAGTGTTTCTAGAAATAACAAATTAGAGCTTGAGTATATAAAGTATTTCATTTACATTGAAATGATATTAATTTTAATTAATTTGATGGGGGTTAAATTAATAAAATTAATAATATAAATTGAATTATAATTAATAAAATTAATTTTAATATTAAAATGGGGGTTTTAGTATTAATAAAAAAATTAATTATAAATTTTATAGTTAAATAGTATTGTAAAATAATTTTGAAATAATTTAAAAATAAATTTTTATTAAAGTAAATTTAATTTATTGTATCTTGTGTATCAGAGTTTATCAATAAAAAAAATTAGTTTAATTTTTCTCGAATTAAGAAGAGATAATTAATTATAAAAATTATTGTTGCAAAAATATTTTAAATAATTAATTTGAAATGAAATGTTAATCGTTTTTTAAGATATCTAGTTTTTTTAGAAAAAAATTTAATTTTAAATATAATTAATTAAATAATTAATTTAAAATAATTATTTAAAATTATAATTTTATATTTTAAGGGATAAGCTTTAATTTAAATTTTTATAATAAAAAATTAAATATTAAAAATTTTATAATTTTTATTGTTAATAAATTTTAGTTTATTATAAATAATTTTAATAAAGATAAAATTTAATTTGATTTAATTTTTTATAAAAAAATTTTTAATAATAAAAAATAATAAGTTATAATGATAAAATTAGTATAATATATTAATAAATAAATATAAATAATTATTTTATTTGAAGTTTAAATAAAGGAATTCGGCAAATATATATATTCACTTGTTTATCAAAAACATGTCTTTTTGTAAGATAATTTAAAGTCTAATCTGCCCACTGATTTATTTAAAGGGCTGCAGTATTTTGACTGTACAAAGGTAGCATAATCAATAGTCTTTTAATTGATGACTGGAATGAAAGATTGAATGAAATATAGACTGTCTCTATTTAATTTTTAGAATTTAATTTTTTAATTAAAAAGTTAAAATAATTTTAAAAGACGAGAAGACCCTATAGAGTTTTATAATTTGTTTTATTAGTATTTATATATTAAATTTATATTAAAATAAATTAAATTATTTTGTTGGGGTGACAGAAAAATTAAAAAAACTTTTTTTAAAATAAAAAATCACTTATATGTGAGAAAATGATCCAAAATTTTTGATTATAAGATAAAATTACCTTAGGGATAACAGCGTAATTTTTTTTTTTAGTTCAAATAAAAAGAAAAGTTTGCGACCTCGATGTTGGATTAAGATAAAATTTAAATGTAGAAGTTTAAAATTTTGATCTGTTCGATCATTAAAATCTTACATGATCTGAGTTCAAACCGGTGTAAGCCAGGTTGGTTTCTATCTTTAATTAAATAGGATATTTTAGTACGAAAGGAATAAATATTTAAATTAAATTTAATATAATTGAATATTATTAATTTATATATATATATATATATATAAATAGCTATTTTGACAGAAAAATGTGATGATTTTAGAAGTCATAAATATATAATTTATTATATATATAGTATATGTTATTATTAATAGATTTATTTATAATTTTTATTGGTTTAATTATATTGATTTTAGGGGTTTTAATTGGGGTGGCTTTTTTAACTTTAATAGAACGAAAAATTTTAGGATATATTCAAATTCGTAAGGGGCCAAATAAGGTTGGCTATATTGGTTTACTTCAACCTTTTTCTGATGCTATTAAATTATTTTCTAAGGAGCAAATTTATCCTTTAAATTCTAATTATTTATCTTATTATTTTTCTCCTATTTTAGGTTTTATAATATCTTTAGTGGTTTGAATGATTATTCCTTATTATTTTAATTTAATTAGATTTAGATTGGGGGTTATATTTTTTTTATGTTGTACTAGATTAGGTGTTTATTTTATAATAGTAATTGGTTGGTCTTCAAATTCTAATTATTCTTTATTGGGGGCTTTACGATCTGTAGCTCAAACTATTTCTTATGAAGTTAGTTTAGCTTTAATTTTAATATCTAGATTATTAATAATTATAGATTTTAATTTAATTAAATTTTTTAATTATCAAATTTATATTTGGTTTTTTTTTTCAATATTTCCTTTAATAATTTGTATATATTCTTCAATATTAGCTGAAACTAATCGAACTCCCTTTGATTTTGCAGAGGGGGAAAGTGAATTAGTTTCAGGGTTTAATATTGAATATGGTGCTGGGGGATTTGCATTAATTTTTTTAGCTGAATATTCGAGAATTTTATTTATAAGTTTATTGTTTGTTATTTTATATATAGGGGGTTATAGATTAAGAATTTTTTTTTATTTTAAATTATCATTAATTTCTTTTTTATTTATTTGAGTTCGGGGTACTTTACCTCGTTATCGTTATGATAAATTAATGTATTTGGCTTGAAAAATTTATTTGCCAGTCTCTTTAAATTTTATTATGTTTTTTTTAGGAGTTAAAATTTTTTTAATTTAGTAATTAAATTTAGTATTAAAAATTAATAGAATGAATATTCTTTCTTAAGTTTTCAAAACAAATGCTTATAAACAAGCTCATTAATTATTATAAGTTAAAAATTATTTTATCTCAAAATTTACTTAATAGTGGTGAGATAATATAATATGAGAAGTAAATAATAGTTAATAATTGTCCAGTTAAGATATAAGGAGTTTCTACAGGACGTGCTCCAATTCATGTTAATAAAATAATAGTTGATACTATTATTCAAAATGTAATTTGATTAAATGGGTAAAATTGAATTCCTTGTATTTTTTTATTAAATGTAAATGGTAAAATAATTAAAATTAGAATTGATGAAATTAGGGCAATAACTCCTCCTAATTTATTAGGAATTGATCGTAAGATTGCATAAGCAAATAGAAAATATCATTCTGGTTGAATATGAATTGGGGTTACTAAAGGATTTGCTGGGATAAAATTATCTGGATCCCCCAATAAATATGGGTTAATAAGTGTGATTATAATTAATAATATTAAAATAATAATAAATCCAATTAAATCTTTAAATGTAAAAAATGGGTGAAATGGGATTTTATCTAAATTTCTATTTAATCCTAAGGGATTGTTAGATCCTGTCTGATGTAAAAAAAGTAAGTGGATTATAGATATTATTAAAATAATAAATGGTAAAATAAAATGGAAAGTGTAAAATCGAGTTAAAGTAGCATTATCAATTGCAAATCCCCCTCAAATTCAGTTAACTAATGTATTTCCCAGGTATGGGATGGCTGATAAAAGGTTAGTAATTACTGTTGCCCCTCAAAAAGATATTTGACCCCATGGTAATACATATCCTATGAAAGCTGTTGCTATTAATAAAAAAAGAATAATAATTCCCACTATTCATGTGTATTTTAAGTTAAAAGATTCATAATAAATACCTCGTCCAATATGAATATAAATGCAAATAAAAAAAAAAGAAGCTCCATTAGCATGTAAATTACGAATTATTCAACCATAATTTACATTTCGGTTAATATAATTAATACTATAAAAAGCTAATTCAATATTAGCTGTGTAGTATATTGTTAAAAATAATCCAGTTAAAATTTGGATTATTAAGCATAAAGCTAATAATGATCCAAAATTTCATAAAGTTGAAATATTTGATGGTGATGGTAGATCAATTAATGAATTATTAATAATTTTTAATAGGGGGTGTATTTTTTGAATTGGTTTGAATTGATTTATCATTAGTTAATATTATACATATGATGATCGTAAAGCTCCTTGAAAAATATTGGTAATTTTTACTACTGCAATTAATGTTACAAATAGATAAATAATTATTATTATTGTTAAAAAAAATGTTTGATTATTGTATAATTTTATTAAATTAATTTTATTTTCATTATTAAAGAATAATAGTATATTGAATAAGTTATTTATATCATTAATATTTGTTGATAGGTTTATTCATTTTAAATTTTTAGATAAATTATATCTTATTATTAATCTTCTAAATATTAATAAAATAAATATGGTTTTTATATTAAATGAAATTTTAAATATTTCATTAGATGCAACTCTTGATACATAAATAAATAGAACTAATAAACCTCCTAGAAATGTTAAAAATAAAATATATGAAAACCAGTAAGTTGAAATTAATATTCTAGAAATTAAGCATATTATTAGAGTTTGTCTTAAAATTACTAATCCTATTGATAGTGGGTGGTTAAGGGATAGTATAATAATGGATATTAGTATAATTAATATAGATAGTAATATTTTTGCAATTTCAGAGAATAGTTTAAATAAAATAATAATTTTGGAGATTATTGATAAAGATGAATCTTTTTCTTTGAAGTTTTTAAAGAAAAATCTTATTTTTGATTTACAAGACCAATATTTTTTATTTAAATTATAAAAACAAATGATAATTATTTTAAATATGTGATTTATTATATTAGTGATGTTTTTAGTGGGGAATTTAATTTTTGTTTCTAAATATAAACATTTATTAATTGTTTTATTAAGTTTAGAGTTTTTAGTATTAAGAATTTTTTTTTTTTTTATTATTTTATTTTTAAATATTGAATATGATATATATATATTAATATTATTTTTAGTATTTTCTGTTTGTGAGGGGGCTTTAGGATTATCAATTTTAGTTTTAATAATTCGAACTCATGGGAATGATTATTTTCAAAGATTTAATTTATTATAAATTTAAAATTATGTTAAAGTTTTTAATAATGATAATTTTTATAATTCCTTTTTGTTTTTTAAAAAAAATATTTTGAATGGTTCAAATAATATTATTTTTAATAATATTTTTATTTATAAATTTGATAATTAGAAATATAAATTATTCTAATTTTAGATATATATTTTCTTTAGATATTTTATCTTATGGTTTAATTTTATTAAGTATTTGAATTTGTATTTTAATAATTATAGCTAGAGAAAATTTATATAAATTAAGTTATTATTATAATTTTTTTATTTTTAATTTATTAATTTTGTTAATTATATTATATTTAACTTTTAGAGTTGTAAATTTATTTATATTTTATTTATTTTTTGAGTCGAGTTTAATTCCTACTTTAATATTAATTATTGGTTGGGGGTATCAACCTGAGCGAATTCAGGCTGGATTATATTTATTATTTTATACTTTATTTGTTTCTTTACCTTTATTATTAGGAATTTTTTATATTTTTGATTCTAGAAATTATATTAATTTTTATTTTTTAAAGTTTTTTGATTTTGAGGTTTATATATTATATTTTTGTATGATTATAGCTTTTTTAGTTAAAATACCTATGTATTTTGTTCATTTATGATTGCCTAAAGCTCATGTAGAGGCTCCAGTTTCAGGGTCTATAATTTTAGCTGGTATTATATTAAAGTTAGGAGGTTATGGTTTAATACGAGTTTTGGGGGCTTTACAGAGTATAAGAATAAAATTTAATTTTATTTGAATTAATATTAGATTATTGGGGGGGTTTTATGTTAGATTAAAATGTTTTTGTCAAGTTGATATTAAATCTTTAATTGCTTATTCTTCAGTGGCCCATATAGGGATAGTAATTGGGGGGATTATAACTTTAAATTATTGAGGCTATATTGGTTCTTATATTATAATAATTGGTCATGGGTTATGTTCATCTGGAATGTTTTGTTTAGCTAATATTAATTATGAACGTTTACATAGACGAAGATTGTATATTAATAAGGGTATAATAAATTTTATGCCTTCAATAAGATTATGATGATTTTTACTATTATCTTCAAATATAGCTGCCCCTCCCTCAATAAATTTATTGGGGGAAATTAGTTTAATAAATAGAATAATATCATGATCTTGGTTGTGTATATTTATATTAATATTGATTTCTTTTTTTAGAGCTGGTTATAGAATTTATTTATATTCTTTTACTCAATATGGGAAATATTATAGAGGTATTTATAGATTTTATATGGGGTTATCTCGGGAATATTTATTATTAATATTACATTGATTACCTTTAAATTTATTAATTTTAAAAGTAGATTATTTTATAATTTGATTTTAACTTAAATAATTTAATAAAAATGTTGATTTGTGGAGTCAAAAATATGATAATTCATTTTAAGTTATTCAAAAATATTGTATTTGTTTTATTAGATTTTTTTTTTTATTTTTTTTTTCATTGATGAATTTTATTTTTATGATTTATTTTATTATAAATAATATGTCTGTATTTTTAGAGTGGGAGATTATTTCTTTTAATTCAGTTAATATTATATTTAGAGTTTTATTAGATTGAATATCTTTATTATTTATAATATTTGTTTTATTAATTTCTTCCGTAGTTATTTATTATAGTAAGAGATATATGAGATCTGAATTAAATTTAAATCGTTTTATTATAATAGTATTATTATTTGTTTTTTCTATGTTATTATTAATTATTAGTCCTAATATTATTAGAATTTTATTAGGTTGGGATGGGTTAGGTTTAGTTTCTTATTGTTTAGTAATTTATTATCAAAATATTAAATCTTATAATGCTGGTATGTTAACAGCTTTATCTAATCGTATTGGTGATGTTTTTATTTTGGTGGTTATTTGTTGAATAATAAATTATGGGAGTTGAAATTATTTATTTTATATAAATTTTATAGCGAATGATTTTTATATAATGATAGTTGGAGTTTTAATTATTATTGCTGCTATAACAAAAAGAGCTCAGATTCCATTTAGATCTTGATTACCTGCGGCTATGGCTGCTCCTACTCCTGTTTCTGCTTTAGTCCATTCTTCTACTTTAGTTACTGCTGGGGTTTATTTATTGATTCGATTTAATCTTTTATTAGTAAATATATTTTTTTTTAAGTTTTTATTGTTATTATCTGGACTAACTATATTAATAGCTGGGATTTCTGCTAATTATGAGTTTGATTTGAAAAAAATTATTGCTTTATCTACTTTAAGACAATTAGGTTTAATAATAAGAATTTTAAGAATAGGGATGCCAGAATTATCTTTTTTTCATTTATTAACTCATGCTATATTTAAAGCTTTATTATTTATATGTGCTGGTGTAATTATTCATATAATAAATGATAATCAAGATATTCGATTAATAGGGGGGATTTCTTTATTTATTCCATTGACTTGTTTATCTTTTAATATTTCTAATATATCTCTTTGTGGGATTCCTTTTTTAGCGGGGTTTTATTCTAAGGATTTAATTTTAGAAATAGTAAGATTAAGAAATTTAAATTTTTTTATTTTTTTATTATATTATTTTTCCACTGGGTTGACTGTATTTTATAGTTTTCGTTTAATATTATATTTAATAATTAATGATTTTAATTTAATTTCAATTTATAATTTATATGATGAAGATTTTATTATATTAAAGAGAATATTTATTTTATTGTTTATAAGTATTTTTAGTGGTAGTATATTAATATGAATAATGTTTCCTTATCCTTATATAATTTATTTACCTTCAAATTTAAAGATAATGGTAGTTTATTTAAGAATTTTAGGTTGTTTAGGGGGTTATATTATTAGTAATATAAAGATTTATTCTTTAAATAAATTTTTATTTACTTATAATGTTAGAATATTTATATGTTTAATATGATTTATGCCTTCTTTATCTACTTATAGTTTAAATTATTATTTTTTAAATATAGGTCAAAATTTATTAAAGATAGTTGATATAGGTTGAAGAGAGGTGTACAGTGGTCAAGGAATGTTTTTTATTTTAAAAAAATATTCTATTATTTATAATTTATTTCAAATAAATAATTTTAAATTATATTTATTTAGATTTATTATATGAATATTATTATATATTATTTTATTTTTAAATATAT